>MINK01030738.1:364-16144 GCA_001735545.1 Phormia regina
GTTTGGCCCCATTAAATTAAAATGTATGAAGGAGTTTTAGCAAAGGAACTTAGCTGTCAGAAAAATTATATCGTAGTCACCCTATGATAACACAAGATAAGTTATAGGACGTCAAAATTGACCTTGACTAGCGCAATTTTGTTTTTTCAGTAATTAATCTGTATCTCCTCAATTACTTCTCGGATTCAATTGAAGTGTATGAAGGAGTTTTAGAGAAGGAACTAGGCTTTACAAAAATTATCTTCTGATCGCCCTGTGATAGCACAAGATAAGCTATAGTGCGCAATTTTTTGATCATAAGTCAGTATTTCCTAAACTAATCTATGAATTAGTTGAGATGTAGAAAGAAGTTTTAGAAGAGGAACTTGGATTTGTAATAGTCACCTGTTATAGAATGAGATAAGCTACAGGGCTCATTAATACAAAATGACTAGTGCAATTTTGTTTTTTTTCCGGTAATAAATCTGTATCTACTAAATTACTTCTTGAATTCAATTGAAATGTGTGAAGTAGTCTTAGAAAAGGAACTATTCTTTCCAAAAAATCATCTTACAGTCACCCTGTTATAACACAAGATAAGCTTTAGGGTCAGGAGTTCCAAGTTCACTATGACTAGCGCAATTTTTTTGGTAATAAGTCTGTATTTCCTAAACTACTACAGGAATTATTTGAAATGTATGAAGGAGTTTTATAATAGGAACATGGATTTCAAAAAAAACTAAATCGTGGTCACCCTGTTATAGCACAAGATATGCTACAGTACCACAAAGTTGACCATGACTAGCGCAATTTTTATTAATTTTTTTTATTGGTAATAAATCTATATCTCCTAAATTATTGCAGGGATCGAAATCAAATATATGGAAGTATTTTAGAACAAAACCTTGGCTTTCTAAAAAATCATCTTGTACTAACCCAGTTATAACTCGCTACAAGCTACAGAGCGTCAAAGTTCACTTACTAAAGTATGTAAATGTTTCAAAAAAAGTGTAACTTCTAATTTAATCCGAGTTGAAATATTTTCATGTTTCTGTTAAGTGCTTGGAAAAACAAAGCAAGAATTTACTTAAACAATTAAGTTGATTTTTTACAATTAAAAAGATATTTACCCTTGAACGATATTTAAATTTTCGCTAATAATTTGCATGTTCGAAAAATTACCAAAAATTGAGTTGTAAAGTTTTGCGAAACATTTTTTGCAGAAATGGAAGATCTACATTTATTTTATATATTACTTAAGAATTAAAACTGATAATATTATGCTAATATGCTTCTTTATGCATTTAAGCATAATATCAACGTTTCAACCAATTTTTTGGAACAATCTGTCCATTACCTCTTTAAAGGCTTCGATAATTTGGGACATCTCCTTGGTTTTCCTTAATACTCTTTAATTTAGAGATTTGACCTCTCTTGGTATAAAAATTATGTTATTGTTTTGCTACCACTCCAGACCGTTTTTAGGTAGTAACATAATTGTTTTACTTAGTAATAAAAATGATTTCTGTATTTATTTCATATAACTTAAGGTATGGGCAGACTAGTCAAATATTTGAGCAAAATGATATAACCATTATATAAAAATATTAGTATATTCTCCATTTTAATATAAAAATATTTTTTTTAGTTATTATTAACAATTAATATTTTCTCTTACCAAACCTTCTAGAGATCAATCAATATCAAACAATTTGATATAAAATTAAAGGGCACGCAAATTTGATCAAATATTTGACAAATATGAACAAAGTTGTCTTGTTCTTATTCCAACAATTTTCCACCTTTTCTTCTTCCTATTTCCTTTTTATTATTTCGTTTTTTCTCTAAAACTTTATTTAAGCTTTCAATTGCTTAGTATTATATGTACATAAGTAGTAATATGATTGTTTTTGTTGTTGTTTACTATTGCTGACATGAATTTTAATCTAATAGATACAAATGAAAAGGTGTTTCTAAAAGTGTAGTTAAGAAAAAAAAACAAAAAAACAAAATACAAGTAAACATATAAAAAAATAAGAGAGTGTAAGTATAAAACTTACCTCAGAATAAATTTGATTTTCTTTTTTGTTTTTTTTAGGTGGGATTATTTTTTCTAAGTTTCCTTTATAGCTGCGTTGTTGTTTTTTTTTTTATAAAGTTTTCTTTATGTAAGTGTGGTTTTATTAACACTCATTCAGTTACATATACACTTAGATACATACATATATATAAAATACACTGACAACATGTGTCTGCTGGCGCTGTTCATTTAAAAACAAAAAAATATTTCTAAGGGTTGTTTATGTATCTGAGATTTTTGCATGTTATCCTGCTGCTCCCAGAATTTAGTATTTAGTGTTATACTTTTTTTTATATTTTTTGGAAAAGTTTTACCTCCACCCTGGGTCTTTATATTTCTTTTATTTTTGGCATTATAAAGCGTTTTTTTCTGTTTTACGTACATTTTTTTTCTTTCTTTACATGTGTCATGTATTTGTCGTAGCTTGTATTGTAGTGTGTAAAACTTAGTTTTTCCTGGCGTTTTTCTTTTTTTTCTATTTTTTTCTTGTTATTGTATTTTACACAAATACATGAAAATACTTACACAGACCTAGTTACAGTTATAGATATAAATTTTTATTGCTCCCTACCGCCCTATTGCTGTCAAGTATTTGTTGTTTTTTTTTTTTTCTTTTTTATATATGTATCTATGTATGTATTTTGTTTTTCACATTTGTATTTGTCTGACATCCTTCTCATGTATTTGAATCCCTAAAGTAAGAGATAGATGACTGATAGTAAAGGAGAACATTTGTTGTGAAGCTACATATTTATGGTGGGTGTTTATTTATTTATATGTGTATCTTTTACATTTCAAATTGTTGTTTTTGTTGTTGTTATTATTCAATATACATATGTATTTGAATTTCGTGGTTTTGGTATATTTTTCATGGTTTTGATTTTTATTTTTAAATGTTTTTTTCATGTATTCTCGATTTCAATTAATATTTTTTTTATTAGATTTCTTTTTTTTTACAATATACACACATACACTGTATATTAATAAATTAGAGGCAATTGAAGGAAAAAAGAATATGTGTATGTATATGACATATTTTTTTATTTTAAAAATTGTTTTTATTTTTATAGCATGAGGTAAGTGAAGAGCTCTCTGTATATTAATGGCAATTGTAAGTTGTTGAACATTATCAATTAAGAATTGTCATGCATTAGTTAATTTATTTTGTATATACATTTATATAGATTCAGGCATTTAAATCAATATTTTATAGTCTCGATTTTTTTTAATAAATAAATGCATATATAAGCTGCAAATAAGCGCCCTATTTTCAAAGTATTTACTCTGCCTTTCAAGTAACTTAAAACACAGGTCAACACTAACAAGTGTCTAGAATATTATGTTGCAGATATTCCAGTCACCAGAATTATATGAGTTTTTTTCCATCACTTTACATTTTTAACTTATTGAGGGCCAAAGAAAATATGGTTCCATGTTGAGTTATACAATGAGTTATATAGTTCTCCAAGTTATAAGTAGAGCGGATTAGATAATCAAGTTTTATAGCCAATACTTTGGGCTAGAAAATTGCAGTAATAGTCAAGTATTTAACTTGTAACATATAGCCTCTAGAGGTCCTTAAAATTGTAAAAATTAAGAATTTCGCTTTAAACTCTCATAAAACCGTGGAAAAATTTGGGATATGGAGTGAGTGTAGAGGGAGATTTTGTATTTGATATAACAAAATGCGTAGGCATTAAAAAAATTAAATAATACCAATTTAAAAAACAGAGTTCAAAAAAATAAATTGTGAATAAATTGCCCTAATTTTAATTCCTTACATTAAACATAGTCTAGAAACTAAAATAAAATATTTCCATGACGTCACAATTTTGAAATATGTAATTGTTTATACCCTACACCACCATTGTAATGCAGAGAAAATAATCTTCCTATCCCTACCTTAAAATATACCGTTCTACACAGAATGACTTTCTGAGTCGATTTAACTTAATCCGTCCTTCCGTCTGGTTGTCTGGCTGCCTGGCGGTCCATATAAAGCTTGTGCGCAAAGTACAGGTCGCAATTTTAAACATTATTTAATGAAATTCTATATATGACATTTTTTGGTCATGATCGGCCTTTTATTTCACTTAACCCCCCTACATACCTTAAAAAAATGAAATATTTTACTGAAATTCAACACAAATAAATTCATGTACAAATTTCATGAAGATTGGTCCATAATTGGTCTTGGTTCCCAGACCCTATTTCGAAAATCATTTAACATGCATAAATCCCATATAATATATAGCTCCCATATAAGACCCAATTTCGGGAATCACCCAAAAGTGCATAAATACATATAAATATTAGTATCGACGTAATATTCTGTAAGAGTATTTTTTATTTTTCACTTAATACAAGTATAGGTTCATAATCGGCAACTTCTTGAATTTTAACAGTTTTGGATGATTCCTGAAATTGGGTCTTATATGGCAGCTATTGTCAATCTTAGATTTTATGTTTGCACTGTCATTTATAATTACAAAAATATTATTTTTGTCGAATACTAAATTTATACTAAAACTCTAAGGAGCGATTTTCGAAAGACGGCTTCATATGGGAGCTATGGTCAATTATGGACCGATCTTTCGCAACATTTAGCACAGGCATTTATGCTTATATAAAATCTATTTGTGATAAATTTCATTGAAATATTTCATAATATTTTTAAGGTATGTTTGAGTGTTGAAACTCATTCCTGGGTGAAATAATGGGCCGATTTTAACCAAATTTGTCCTTGAACGAAAATGTTATATTTACCAAATTTCTTGAAATTATCTTTAAAATTGCGACCTGTTTTTTTCATGCAGCATTACATGCACGGCCAGCCTGCCGACCAGACGACCGGACATGGTTAAATCAACTCAAGAAGTGATTCTTAATCGAACGTTAAGGTGGGGTAGGAATAATGTTTCTCTGCGTTACAATATTTTCACAAAGACATAATGGTGTAGGGTATAAATATAAATATGCTTTGTGTCTCATTTTAATGTTTATTAAAGAAAATTAGAAGGGATAAGGAGTCCGTGTATGATATATACAGATATATTTATATGAACATCAAGTCAAAATATAGATAGTGTCAAGCGTAGAATTTATATCGCTTTAGATTCAATTTTATACCACATTATTATCAGAACTTCAACGGTCATGAAAATGACACTAAAAATGTTGGTAATAAGTCTATATCTCCTATTTTACTAGATTGATCGAGTTTAAATATATTACAATATATGTAGATTAAGACCTAAGCTTTACTTAAATGTTTTGGTTTTGTCATCCTGTATTAATACAAGATAAGCTACAAGGTGTCAAAGTTGAAGCTGTAGAACTTTAGAACGGATGAATTTCATTTCAATGTTTTTGCTTTTGCATCATATAGACCCATTGGAGGTGGGTCCATGTTATATCTGAATCAATTTCAAATATTTTTACATAAACGGATTCTACTGGAAGAAACACATCGTCGAGTGCATTTATCATCTCATTTAGTTTAATAGATATTTGGCTCCAAAAATAATGTTTTAAACATTTTGACTTATTTGGTGATGGTTTTTCATTACAGCTGGTTAAAACTTTAACTGATTTTCTGGAAATAAATAAGTAAATAATTAATTAAAATATTAATATAATTTGTAATAGTAATGAGTAATAACATTCACACGATATTACTTATTTTACTAAACCTTATTAAAAATTCTAAAAAGGATTAAAAGACAAGCTTAAATCTTAAGATGAATTCAGAGGAAGTTTCTAAGGCAAGCGCGGATCCACGGAGAGGGAAAAAAAGGAAATTTCCTCCCCCAAAATGAAAACTCTTAATGGAAAATTTGTGCTAAATCATAAAATTTAAGGAAATAGTTGTGAAAATCGTTCTATTTTCCTCCCCCAAAAGCTTGAGTTAAATTCCGCGACTGTTCTAAGGGAATAACTATTTTAAAAACTATAATTACTGATATGATTTCAATTTAAACAAAAATATTTTTTCATCTAATCCAAACAATAAAAAAACTAAAATTTTAATTTAATATCACACCCTTTCCACATAGCACCAGGTGCTTTCTCTTAGTTTAATGACACTAATTCTAATACCAATTTAATATATTACAAGTATATAGCATTATTTCATATTAACTCACATAAACACAAACACATGTCTCGATAGGGTTATAATACTAACATGAATTTAACAAATGTTAAGACCAAAATAACACGACATAAATAATCTCTCTAGTTTACAACAAAGACTCGTATTACAACGATACTATGGTTAAATACTAAAAATAAGGCAATAAGAATATAATAAAACATAGAAAATATCTATTAGTTTAAAAAGGATTAAAAAGAAGGAATGAACAGAACAACAAAAAAATAAAAACAAAAACATGAGCATAACAACCGAACAGCTACAAATAATATTAAACTAAAAAGTATCTAACACTAATAAGAATGCAAGTATTAGTTGGTATTAAGATGCAGTTTACAAAATACAAAAACAATAACATTATAAAAATTAAAAGAGAGGAAGAAAAAAGGAGAAATAATAAAGGCGGGTGTTAAATATTAATAATGAGTAATTTTTATCATAAAAAGAAAGAAGAAAAAAGTAAAACCCCTATAACAATTATTTTAATAAAATAAAAACAACAAAAAATTATTAACGCGTGCTATATTGTACTCATAGCTCAACTTGGTTATGAAAAAAACTAAATATCTAACAGATACATTTCTTTATTAATTAGCTAAAAATGTATAACAAATGAACAAAATACTCGTATAGTCTAACGAACAAGCTGCAACAAATATCTAACATGTTCGTTGCTAAAAAGATTTTAATAATTATTTTCTATATAATAGTAGCAGCAACAATAACAACAGAAACATTTATAGATACAAAAAAATTGAACTAATACCAATGAAATATTGGAAACCATTTCAGTAAAGTATTTTTAAGTTTGTTGTTGTAGAAATTTATGTATTTACCTACATATATACATACATACGAATGAATATATATATTGCATTTATTGTTATTATTGAACTCGTGCTTATTTTGTAGCTACAACATTTACAATTACCAACAAACCATAACGTAACATACACATACTCTCTCAAATGAAACAAAATTTGAAAAAAAAAATGTTTTAAACAAAAGATTTTCCTACATACTTAAATACATTTAAAAGAAAAATTCATGCATATATACATAAATACATATATACAGTATCTTGTAGATACATAAATACATATATACAGTATCTTGTAGATATGTCAGTACACCAAATATGTAATAACAACTGCCACCGCCTCTGTATTGCATGGTATATAGTAAGTATATGATTGTATGTCTGTATATATGTTTTATAAGACTCTGTTCATATTTGTGGGTTATGTTCGCTTTCATGTTGATTTTGTTACTTTCGTACATACAAACATACATGCAACCAAACTAACTACTTGTTGTTCTTCTTGTTTTAACAATTTTTTTCTCTCAATTTTATTATTGTTTTTCTTATTGTTTTTAAAGTTTTAATGTGAGACAAGCTTTACAACCATCACCAACAGGCTGTAAAGCATACAGCCGTCATTGCTGTTGTCGCCAACATCATTATGATCATCATCCTCACCAGCTATCATCATCATCATTACTATTATCAGAAGCATTAACAACACTAACAACAACAATAACCACCCAACAATGTCATGGTATTGTTGTAATTGTACTCATAGTAATCATCATACTCGTCATGATCATCATCTTTTGTACTCGTCGTACATATAAGAACATGATATTTCATATAGTTGTTGCAACAGTATGTGTCTTAACAGGCAGCAATATTATTTTTAAAATCACACAAGTTTTGTTATAAAAAAAATATATATATTAACGTGTGGTCGATTGGTCGGTCCACCCCTTTTTTCTCAATCTTATTTAACGTATAATTTTTATTTATGTACTCTACTGGTAACTTGTTTGTTTAAATTTATTCTTCCTTTTTTTTTTTCATATTTTTTATTAAATATGCACATGTATGGATGTTTATATATACACGTATGTATATGTGAAATATGTTGTATTGAATAAGCTAATTAACCCACTAACAACTGTATTCATGAAATGATACAGTTCATTCAAAAAATTAAACAAATATTTCTAGTTTTTTTGTTAATAAATTTTATATCTCTTAAACTATTTATGTTATGCAATTGAAATGTATGGTAGAGTTGTAGAAAAGGATGTAAACTTTTAGAAAAATCATCAAGCAGTCACCCTGTAAGAACACTACTTAAGCTACAGGGTGACAAAATTGACCATCTCGATTATATTAAAATGTCAAATAATCCTTGATCCTACAATTTATAAAAAAATTATTTTTTCTCAAAGTTAATTTAATAAAAAATTATTTTATTTCAATATTTCAAAATATAAGGTTTTATAGATGCTAAAAAAATACATCCAGCATTGAACGAAAATTATGAATTTTAAAAAAATATTTCCTTTTCTTTGATTAATAAAAAATATATTAAAAGTTTGTTTAAAAAATGTTGACAATATGTATATTGAGATCCATTTAATTATATCTAGTTTCCTGTCTTCCAATTTTATGAAAAAAGTCACTTTTTTAAAAGATTTTTTTACAATTCCACTGAAGACCATATTATCATAATATTTTCACTATTATTTCTTATGTTTTGTATAAAATAAATAGCGTTCTTATACTCTTGCAAAATCTATTTAAAAACCTTTAAAAATTAATTTTTGGAATTTTTTTAAAAAATATACAAAAATAATTTTTTCTTTTATTTAATAGCCGGTCCCACTATATCAAACGAAAAATTCGTTTCAATATGTTATATGGAAAACCACAAATAAATTTCAAATTTTGTTATTGGTTCCCATACATTTTGTCCAACAAACTTTTCCTTCGACATCCAGGGTCAGACCTTAAGTAAAAAGGAAATTCGTTTAGCAAGTTTTACGACTAACTCCTCATAAGGCTGGAATCAGTAGAACTACAGGACAAATAATTTCACTTAAAACTCTTGATAAGGAAAAGTTTAGTGGGGAAAAGAAGATATGACATCAAATGGAGTATACATTATAACGCAATCGTTAATTGCCTTGTTGTCTCTTTTTGACGGTACCAAAGTAGAGTTTGTGGCCTATAATTAGACCTTAGCAGAATGTAATATGTATTTTATGTACCGCTACATACTTCATCAGCATTTGTGGTGTCTTATCCATTCGTTGGAACCTAAACATATCACCCACCTTGCACAGGGTGTAATATTAAGGTACTCAGTTAGTAGCGCCAGACATTGTTGCAAGTTGAACCTAATGTAGTAAATGCTGTTAAAGATGTAGTTACATGGTGTCGTAGTCCGGTTCGAAAGACCATAAACTAGTTTGCGATCGTAAATTGTCTTGTTGCTTCTATTTGTCGGTATCAAAGCAGAGTTTGTTGGGCTATAATTAGACACCAACAGAATGGAATACGTATTTTCTGTGCCACTACACACGTCATCAGCATTCGTGTTGTCTTATCTATTTGCGTATCGTTGAAACCTAAACACATTAAATCAAATACTTTTTATCACTAAATTATTAAATTATCTTTCTATTAAGGATCGGAAATAGTGTTACATTTTTAGTTATCGTGTCAATAATTTCCCAGCAAAAAAAGAAACTGAAAAAGAGCTGAAAAAGTCGAGAATTTAACATTGTGTTGGCATTGAAAAAAACAACTTAGGGGTGCAAAAGAGCTGCAGAAGTTCTTAAACCATTGTTGTCATTGGCAAAATGTTCCTCTTTTATAATTTTTGTTTTTTGCTTGGGAAGTACTTCCGTTAAAATTATGTTTGACCAATTTTTTTAGCAAAACTTCCACTTTACACTTATTAAAATTTTGTAAAATTTTGGTTTTACTTTGAAAATATTAACTTTTTTTGAAGCTAAAATTTTAATTTATTTTCAGTTTTTTTTTTGAGGAATTTTTTAAGATTTTCCAAAAAATTTCAAAATATGCAATTTCTTGGAGTGATGAAAAAGTTCTGTTTTGGAAGCTCGTGATCGTTTTCTTACCAGGAAATTAATGAAAATATTTACCTCTAAGCATTTGTCATTAGTTTATCCATATTCCTAAGCCTTCACATAAGCATGTATTTATCGTGCAAATATAATAAAATTCTTTAAATTGTCTAATATAAGGCTATTACCTATATTTCGGTACGATTTAAAATAAATTCAGATGTTAAGAATATGATTAAAGTGAGTTTTTTATAGACGTCAACATCAAAAAACATCAATAATAGCAAATAGCACTTTAGGGCCGTATTAACATTATTTAGAAATAAATCTGTAACTTTTAATTGGCTGGTTAGATTTGCATTCAAATTCACACAGGCCTAGCAGAGAAGTGTAAAATTTTAAGTTTACAAGAGGAGCTCAACGTAACCTTCAAAAGCAGGGTATCGCTGGCATAGGAAATGTTTTGTCTCTGGCCAAATTCAAATTCTAAATATGATTTAGAATATTCTTACAGCTTCCTTATTTATGTTCTATTCTCATGTTATTTTGCCAAATCTTGGTGCAATGTTTTTATTCTTTTTTCTTAAGTGTTTACCTTCAATTTCAATTTAATTTTCTCGATCCTTATTACTAGGAGAGTCGTTATAAAAATGTTCGAATATTAGTTCTAAATATGATTTCGAATATTCTTACAGCTTCCTTAAAGCTATCGAGTTATTTATGTTCTATAGTTATCAAGTTATTTCACCAAATCTTAGTGAAATATTTTTATTATTATTAAGGTTTTATCTCATAGAAATCGATATTTTGGATTCTTATTGTTAGGAAAGTCGATATAAAATGTCCAAATGTCTGTTGAAATCAGTTTTTAGAAAGTCTCGGTCATCGGATATATAAGATTTATACATCTAATTGTAGGGAATATTATCTAGTAGAATGCTATTAAAAATAAGCGCGATCGGTTTATAAATAACAGAAATATCGCTAAAAATCCGAAGATATGTATAAAAATCGTACCTTAAGTCTACTTTTCTAGGCTTCTATACAAGCTAGTGTCTTCGTTTTGGCACAAAAAGTACAGAATCTTTTTTTCAAAAATTTTTCCTAAATAACATTATAACAGAAACTTAAGCTACGGATTTTGATTTTAAACATTTTGGACATAAATATTTTTGTAAAATTTCTGTTTTTTGAATAGAAGAAATCGGCCCATAAACATCTGAGGTATTGCCCAACCATTTCGACCAAAATGCATTTTTTTGAACTAAAAAATTAGTTTCATATACAATAGAGTTATAGAAATAAAACTGAAACAAATTTATTAAAATTAAACACAAACAAATTTTTATTTTATCTTTTTAAAATTTGAAGTTAAAGATTTATTTTCAAAAATTGTTAATTTCGAAAAAAATATGTGTTATTTTAAAAAGCCGTAGAAAAACATCGAAATATGATCATTTAATTCAGCTTGTGACAATAATTTTAAGAAATAATATATAAAAGGACAATAATTTTATGTAATAAAATCTTAAATTTGCGTAAACTTTCATTTGAAATGGAATCTTCAATTTAATTTCTTCTGGACCTTTATTTATATCATACCAATATTCGTTTAAATTTTAAGTTTTTGTTTGATATCGATATTATACCAATATTATGTGTATTTTTATGGGTTAATTTATTTTCCTGAAAAACGAGCACACTATTGGCAACAACACAACTTTAGTTTATATTTTTTAATACATTAAAACATATACAACAACAACAACAGCATTTATATGTACATACATACAACATGACGATAATACACTCCTTCAAAACAATTGTTGGCTGTTTTGATGATATTTATACTACATGTTTTCTTATTGTTTTTTTTTTCGTTGCTATATAGTATATTCAGTTGTTGTTGTTGTAGCTATTATAGCCATAAACTATATAGCAACAATAACTACAAAAAAGAAAAAAACACAGCAGCAAAGCTATAACACCAAATATAATACAAACTAATACATTTACTTTTGTACAATCTACAATAAAAAACCAAAAACAAAAAAACAACGAACAAATCGTTAATGCATACTTACAAACTTACATTTGCTTACAACAGCAACATTAACAACAACAACAACAGCAGCAGCAGTAATAATGTTAATACCCCCCAATAGAAAAAATACTAACACATACACACTCACATATACAAAAAAAAACAAGACAAGAAACGAAGAAAACCAAAATAATAATAAAAAAAGCAAAAACATGAACATCTACTACAACAACAAGCAATAACAGCCATTTTTCTAGTTGTTAAGTTAATTTTTTCATGTTTTCTTCTTTTTGTTGTTGTTTTTGTTGCTATTTGGTTTTGCTGCTATTTACGAAAGCTGTTTGTATGATTGTATGTTGAACAACTACAACTACTACTACCACTAACAGAAACATCACACCACTAACAATGCCAAACAGTAAACGAGAAAAACAACAACACCAACAATAATACAAAACAAACAACAACAAAATGTATATATATATATATTTAATACGGTCGGTCATAATGTTCGCTAACTCGCTCACACCAATACAAATAACGAATGCAACTTATTCATTCGTTATTACAACAACGCCCTGTTCACTTTTGTTGTTGATATTTGTTGATGCGATGATGATGATGATGAGTGTAAGTAGTAGTAGTAGTATGCTGGTGAATAAAGCAGTGAGGGTATGGTGTATATGCGTTTGTATATTTATTAATGGTGAGTATGTAGAAAAGGAGGATGGATGAATATGAATGAATGGGTTTTATGTTGGAGAAATGAAAAGATGAAATGAAATAATAAAAACACACACACAAACAAAAAAAATTCATAATAAATAGTGTTCTAATGTTATTTGTTGTTACTATTTGTTAGTTGTTTATATGAAACGATGTCAGGCTATAAAATACTTTGAAAATTATACCAAACTTACGTTATGCATTTATACCTTTAAGGATTTAAATATCCTTAAAACTCTTATAGCAAATCGTTATGAAAAGGGGGGCTTTTAAAATACATCTAATTGTTCGTAAATTGTAATCGAATATGTCTAATATATAAAGATTGTGAAACATTTGACTCTAATTAATAATTTGTTTCTAATAGTAATTTTGAACTTCTTTACCGACGGGGTCATTAGAATGGTTTATTTTCTCCTTAAGAAAAGGGATATTTTTGAGGTCACCAATGTCTTGTATTCGATGTATATTTTTGGGGTCTGTTGCGTGTTGTGTTAGATGGTACTTTTACCCAATTATAACCATATAATCGTTATTTATACTATAGATGGTTGGGATATTATTTTTAACTATAAAAGTTTCTTAATAAAAAACTCTGTATATTTTGGATATAATTTTTTATTTCTTATTCACCTTATATATAATCAAAAACTATTGCTCAAAAATAGCATTTAATTCCGTAAAAATTGTCTAATATTTATTCATTTTTTTCATATTACTTAAACATAATATGTTTGCTTTAAAACTCCTTTTTTTAAATACATACAACAGTTTTGTTATTTTCATATTTTAAACTAATTACCTTTTTACCATTTGAACCATGCAATTTTTTTTGTTATTATTTCGTTTGACAATCATATGAAAAACATACCAATAACAACAACAAAAAAACTACAACAAACCCAAACAGACATTTAGTCAAACAGGCAAGAGGGTAGGCTAGCAAGCAGCCCAAACAACCAACCAACCAACCATCCATACATTCAGTCAGTCAACCAGCCAGTCAGCCATCCAGCCATTGAGTTTAAGCATGAATGAACATTATGAAACAAAACGTATGTATGTAGTTACATACTAATATTATACCTTGGTACAAGCCAAAAACCTCAACAAAAATAATCAAAGTATCAAATAGAAAGAAGAAAGACAAAAAAATAAAAAAAAATTATATAGCTCATATTTAAACATTTGTTATTGTAAAAGATACTTAAACACCACCACTTAATATAAAACAATCTACAAGATACAAATTATAGACATTTAATGCTCAATCTTACAATACTCTCTTCCTCTCTTTCTTAAAATATTTACAAATGTTTTTTTATTAGTATGTGTGTGTGTATGCGTGTGTTTGATTATACTCTTGCTCTCAATTTATTACAGGAATAAGAAACTTTTTTGGTTGTTACTTTTAGTACCTTTTTCTTTTGGTAGAAAAAGAAAAAGTACTTTTGTCTACCGTTGGCAAATGCATTTGATTTTTTGTAACGGAACTTTAGCACGAGTTTATGTAGATAATGTTGGTTGTTAGTTATAAGATTTTGAAAAGCGGAAGAGATTTTATTAGATCCTGTATTTAAGTCTGGATTTATTTACAATTGGAAATTTGTGGTGTAATGTTTTGGGAAATTTAATTTTAATTAGGATTATTTGAGCAGATCTAAAAGGAGATTTTTGTTTTTTAAGTTAAATGAGATACACAGGTTCCGACGGTACTACCTTTATTAAAACTTTATATACTTTCAATGTAGTATTGACTTAATGATATGATCCATTTTTTATTTGCTTGACAGTTTCCATATGAGTAAAATCAATTAAAACGATTTCTATCACATACTGGCCTGTGAAGATGAATCATGTGATTGTCATATCACATGCGGTTTGAAAATCGCTAACTACATCATTTTGATACTGAAATTTATATGAGATTCTGTACTGTAAGGTCATTCCCAAAAGTGTATCTTATATGAGAGCTATGGTAAATTATCAAGATTGAAAATAGATAGCGTCGAACTGGAGGATGTAGAATCCTTTGTTTATCTTGGAAGCATTATATCGACATCAGGAGGCTTACATATAGATATTGCAAATCACATCATAAAATGTAATCAATCAATAAGACAAGCGCTGCATACAGTGTGGAAATTCCCCCCAAATAAATTTACAAACCATGATCCATCTAATGCAAGTATTTTTCAACCGTTCTCTTTGGAAATTACTAAGGATTTTCTAGCCCAATACCATTTCCAATAGAGATTTATACGGGTGAGCCGCGGAAACCTAAGTCTCAGTTGACATAACAAAGTGAAAATGCTAATGGATAGGTCATGTAATGTGAAAGAATCTCGCTAATATAACCAGAAACGCCTTAGAATGGAATCCTCAAGGAAGCAGAAAACAGTCGAACAGGGTTTTATGTAAAAACAATGGACAATTATGAGCCGATCTTTATAAAATTTGGCACTAAGTTTTATGTTTTATATGTCAATATCTAAGACATTTATACTCGTTAAATCCCTATTCTGGCAGGACATTTATATAAGGTCTAGGTAAAATAATGTACCTATCATAGCCTGTTTTAAAAGCCTTCGTCCTTAACATTGAATTATCTTTAAAATGGCTATCATGATTACAAGACTTACATGAAAATTGATTACAAGACAGACGGTCAGATGGACAGACATTGTTAAATCGACTCAGGAAGTGATTCTGAATACAATTTAAAATTATGAAACCCCTTGTGGTTTCCACCTTAAATAATTTCTTCATTTCATGTTTTTTTGAAAAGCAAAATATGGAAGTAATTCCAGTTTTGATCGGAATGGTTTTCTGTGACAGGCTTGTATATGTTAGAGAAATGAAACAATTATTTCCAATTAAATAAAAAAAAAAAAAAAAAAAAAAAATTAACTTATT
>MINK01030765.1:983-14550 GCA_001735545.1 Phormia regina
ATAGCACCATATTGGCTTTATAATTGAGTTATAGATCAACAGTTTGCAGTCCAGATTTATATATATATGATTTCCACGTAAAACGTCGATCTAGGTATTTTACTTCAGTTTTTTGAGGTATAATCTGGTTATTTATCAGAATTGAGGGGCACGAATCTCCCCGTAATGTGAATGTAATATGAATACACTTCTGTTCATTCACTTTTTATTGAAATCAATGAAAACCTGCTATATAATTATTGAATAGTTGTAGTGATCATGTTGTAACCATGTTTTTTTTTTTTCTCTGCGTGTAGAGNNCATGTTGTAACCATGTTTTTTTTTTTTTTTTTCCTCTGCGTGTAGAGACATATTTTCCTAAAATATAATTTAAAATAATTTAAAAAATTATGGAAATTTTAAACATATTTTTCTATAAGAAGAAAAGAGTCAAAGCAAAAAATAGAAATTAAAACTTAGAAGTAAAATATTTTTTAAGCCACAATCCAAGAAACATTATTCTAAAAATCTGATTCCTCTTCCATTAACGTTAAAATTTTTATCAAAATCAGTCCAGTTCACATTTTTTATTTATAATTAAAGAAAAAATTAATTTTTGGAATTTTTAAAATTGTTAGATTTTTTTGCAGAGAATGGTAATATCCGTCCGCGCATTGATACATCTGCTTCCCATTAAAGGTGAAATTTTAAAACAGAAAAACAAGCTAATACTTATACATCAGAGTGACTACACAGAAAAAAGTTAAAATCCACTTTAATTAATAAATTGCTAATATTAATTAATTTTTATTTGATTTTGCTCTAATCATAAAAATGATAATATTAATAATATATTATTACTGATTTTGCTGAAATTGATAAATTGAGCTCAAAATTTTTGAAAATTGATTTAAATTTATTTTATTTCTATATTTTTATAGACAAATTTATTATTTTCCTTTATGTTTTTAAAGAGATGTCAATTTATTCAAGAAATAATTTTAAACCAATTAGATAGTTAATTATATTAATAAATAATATAATTAAATTCCTATCAAAGTTAGTTAATAATTTTAATAATCTTTTATTATAACTAAAATTTCCTAACTATTACTATCATTTATAATATAATTACATTCCTTTAAATATCCCGCTAAAACGACACTTACAACGGATATATAAACAAATCTTAAAAATGGAGGACAAATGATGAAACTAAAATAGGCCTCTGGCACACGTTCATACTACACCAGTAACAATATCATCATCATCTTCATCTTCAGCATACACGTACATTGTTTACTTATTGTTGTACGGGTACATGAAACTCTCTAAAGAACATAAAGAAATGAAATGAGCCGTTTATAATTCAATGAACCATGACACAAAGACAAAAACGTAACAAAGAATCATACGACAGACTAACAAATTAAGCCCAACAATGATTATATTTCTTGTCGTTGTCGTTGTTGTTATTGTTATTATTCTTCAATGTGTTAGATATTTATGACCAACATTATTTTGTTGTCAAAAAACTTTTCTTTATGCTCTTTTTAAGGGAATAACAACTTAGACATATACCACCTGTAGAGCATTTTCAAATACAAGTCGGTATTTGTATTTAATTAATTAATTAATGAATTTATGTTGTATTTATAATTTTTGAAAGTGATTTTCTTGCCACCCAATTATGTCAATTATGTTATGATAATTCCTTTAGACCAAAATGTTACTAATAGTATAAGTGGTTGGATATTAATAAAAAAAAGATATTTTAAATTAATTGGCCTTTAAAATTAATTCTTTAAATACTAACATAAAATAAATTCCAAAAATATTTTCAACATTTTCTGTTTACAATAGCAAAGATTTTATTTCAGAGAATTTGAATAATTATGTCTTTATTTTATGATTCATAAGAAGATTTCATTTAAACTTAATTTGTTTTCCCTCATTATCATTGAGTGTCATATTTTGGTTTTGTTTAGTTGTTAAATCTTATAATATAAAATAATCCTTTAAGAATCCTTTACTAAAGCTGTGTATTTAACTTCTGTTGTTTTTCAAAAACAAATATTATCTATGTTAACTAAATATAAAATATTAACTTCTTAAGTCATTACAAGTGCGAATATAATTTAAGAATTTTATTATTGTGGTAATTTTCGGTTTTACTTGCACTTGTAATTCGCTGTTTCTTATAGATGTGTATGTAAGGAAATGAATGTATTGTTACTAACAAATTTTACACTGAAAGAAATTACCGACAATAGAGTTTAAAATTTGGTTCTACAAAAAGATTTTTTTGCCCGTATTGCTCGTATGAAAATAAAACATTTACAAATGCAATTGAATACATTTTAATATTTGTTTAACCCAGCTTTCAGATGCCAAACTCGAAAGGATATGGACTGGTTTCCATTAGAAAATTGTCCTTTTTAGTCCTTTTTAAATAATTTTTTAAAAGATTTCCTAATATAAATGATTGGTAGTGAATTTTTAGCCATAATATGTATAAATTTAAAATTTAAATTTATTTATTTCTGAACTAAAAAGGTACAATGACACGAAATACCTTCTGTATGAATAAAAATTTCTAAAGAAGATTTTTTGTATCATACTGAACTCCAAACTATTTTGACTCTGTATAATTATGTAACTTTAGAACAGCTGGATGTATTTAAATGAAATTTCAGTCAATCCTGAGGTGTATGGCAAATGATTTGTAGGAGCACAGGTTCGTAGCGGATATGGGGGACGAGGGGTGGACCTCCAAAGTTGGTCACCTCGAATATGAAAATTTTTTAAAAGATCTCCAAAATTTCATTTATGACATGATTGAAAAAAAATTTGCACACAAAAAATACGGTTTATCTCTTTTAGTTTTAGAGATATTTGGACCAAAATAAAATTTTGACCCATTTTGGCATGTTTTTTCAAGATTTTTTTCTAAATTTTCCTAGATTCTATACAAAATTCTAATCAATTTTTGTGCAAGGTTCATATATCTATGTGGTTTAGATAAAAGTTATATTATTTTGAATTAGAGAATTTGAAAAAAATTTAGATTTTTTGTGATTTTTTTCAAAAAGGTGATAATATTTTTTTACTTTAAAATCCACTATGTTCCTCTGGATCATACATTTTTGTTCATGTTTCTAAAAGAATGCTTCATATAAATGCATGTAAAATAAATCAGAGTGCAGTTGGGGTAACAGTCTACCCACTAACCCTATCAGAAATTCGTTAATTTTAATTTTTGTGTTTTTAGTTTTTTGTGGTGCACAAAAATGTCAAAGCTGCTTTTAAAATAAAAGTACCTTTGAAAGTTAGCTCCATATGTTGTCTAAACACACAAACAATTTCGAATAAGCCACGCCTCTTATAACGACAGGGTGACCATTCTACTGGAAAAAGTAAATGTTTTAAGTAATTTTTCCCCGAAAAGGAATTTCGGGTAATTCAGAGTAAAAAAAAAAATGGGAATTTTTTAAGAACCATTTTTTATATAATACGAAAACTTCAGAATGTTAACTTTTTTAATATAGATATTATATAAATTCAAATATTGATTATTTTTTTTGAAAAATAACACTAAATACAAAGTTTTTCGTTTTTTGATCAATTTAAGTAAAAAATTTTGTTTGAATACTTTGTTATTCATATATTACTATTTCTCAAGTAATAATCTTTCCAACGATTTTAAATACTTGCATAAATACTTTACACAATTGTTTAAAAACTAACTGAAAATTTACCCCTTTCAGCAAAATTTGCACATTTTCTTTAATTTTCATAGTAAATGTGTGCTGCAGCATTCTACATACGCAAGTGCTTAGCAGTTTTAACATTGTGTGCATCTTTTGAACCATTAAATATATTTCAATGAAATTTCAGATAGTTATTACTGAGGTAGTTTCCAACGATTTTGGAGGAGAACAAGTTTCTGGTGGTCTTGGGGCAGCTGGGAGAAACTTCGACATGGGTCACCTCGGATATTATATAAGAAATAAAATTAAAGAGTTTACTACTTTCGGAGGTTCTCCTTCTGCCCACATACCAGCTAGGAACTTCTTATCTTTCAAAAATACTTTGGAGAATAAATCAGTAATAATAATTTTAAATTTCATTGAAACATTTTTATCAGTTTAAAAGATATATTAAGCTCTTAATGCGCATAATAATTTGAGGTTATATTGTGTAACTAATCACCAGAATCATGTATATAACGAGAAAGCAGCTGGTTTTGTTAACATGGGACGTGATAAAAACTGCACACAAAAAAATAAGTTCATATAATTCAGTTTATAAAAATTATTCTAATCAATCAATTAATTTTTTTTTTTTTTGTTCTTTTAATTTTTTTGTCTAAAACCAACATAATTAAAGTTTTAATTAAAAAAAAAAATTAACTTTTGATTACTTAAATATTTAATATTTTTATAAGGTTTTTTTACTTTTATAAGCATCAGCTTCATTCGATATTAGATCTGCTGGAAACACATAGAAAAAATTTTAAGTATAAATATTTTTTTTTTATATTCTATAATATCCTGCACTCTCTTTTACTTCAGTGTATTTGTTATCTTTGTTGAACTAAAACTTTCCACTCTATACATATTTGTATAGCTAAAATGTATACTTAACTTTGTCGATGAAATAATACTTCAAGTAAGTTAAACCAAAAACCGTGAAGTACAAAATGCATATACAGACAAACAGTAAAATACATATGCACATACACACAGAAATGCACACAATATCCAAGCACAATCTAATAAGATTGGGTAACATAGGAAACCTCTTATTACTCAAATAAAATACAAACACATATGCACTCTCACAGAAGTGTAAACTAAAGAAATTTTCAACACTTTACATATTTTAGGTTTTAGATTAATGGTAACTATGGTTACTAACAACAACAGTAGCAACATTTTCCTAAAAGTAAAACAAGCTATAAAAACTTAAACTTTCTGATATTATAGAAAGCAAATATGTTATAGTGTGTGTATTGTTGCTAATTTTACCTACAAACATAAGTTGAAAATTCCATATGTTTATTTATATTTCAAAGATTATGCAATATTCTTATGCATATATATTTTTAGTTACAGAATACTTTGGAAAAATAACAAGCTATTTGAGTTAAAAGTGTAAAATTATGTTTTAATTTAATATGCAGCAAGAAACATAATTTTATTAGTAGCAACATGTAAATCCTTATTAGCGTTAACTGAGTGTATGTACGTATGTGTGTATGTGATGTTTCTTAAATAAACCACATAAGATTCTTGTTAAGAACATTTAAATGTTTATGAAAGTAATTGTGTATAAATATTTGTAAAACTAATTAGTAATAAATGTTTAAGTAAATGAGATTAAATTTCTTGGCATTAAATAGGGAAAATTAAATTAAAATTTTACATTTAAATAAAATTTAGATGTTTTTCTTAACATCATATGATTGTTATGTATATGATATCCTATTATATATTAATAATACGTACCGTACTCTTGCTTTTTCAAAATATTAAACATTTTTCTTTTAGTTTTTCTTATTTGTTGCATATTCTCGATTTTAGTATTCTATTTAAATTATACGTTGTTTTAGTATTCATTATGCGATACTTGCTTAATATCCTTTCTTGCAATTTGACTTCATTTCTTTATAATTCCATTATCTATTGTATTGCACACTTGTGCTTTTTACGATGCTCACATTTTTTTCTTTTTGCTTTGGCCCACTTATCAGCAAATTTTACTATCACTTCATTAACTCAAAAAGCATAAACGCAAAAAAATATTTATATAAGAAAAACTATAAAAATTATTAACAAAAGAAAGAAAGAACTTTTTTTCATAATTTCAAAACAAAGTATAAAACAGAAAATATTACAAAACAAACACAAAACAAATATAACCATAAGAATGATACAAATACAATAAGAGTATTATGTACATAATTATAAAAGTTATCATAATTACCTATTGTTTAGTTTGTTAGTTGATATCAAAACAGCCAACGTTACTTGAAAATTGTTAAGAAATGGCAAAAATACAACAACAACGAGCTCATGAAATGACCAAGTAGTAATTAGCCAACTTTGAACATTATACTCGTGTATCAGAGAATTAGAGTGCGTAAGATAATAAATACATTTTGTATATCAAGTTAATAACAATAAGTAATAAACTAAATATGCGCGAGTATATGAAATCATAATTTTCAAGATTACTTGAGTTTATTTGTAAATTATCCGAAAAGGAATTGTAAATTTATGGTTGTTTTTAGTTTGGAAAAATAAGCGAAGCAATATTAAAGATTATTTAAATTAAGGAAATATTATACAAAATAAAATTATTTAAATAATAATCATTTACTAAAGCATAATCTCGGGCTATAGAATTGGCAGTAAGTAGAATTGTAGAACAGATTAAATTTTCTAATAGAGAATCTTCTAATCTATAGACTAGACTACATAGAATAAACTTCACTATAAACAGAAGTACCTATAGACTATAGTACAAAAACACAATTTTCCAATTATATTGGACACTTAAATTAAAATTAAATTATAATTTTCATATTAATCAAATTGAATTAATATAAGATCATATAGATCAGTGTATGCTACTAAAGTTTAAATAATTTGGCACTATCGCCACTTGAATTGATTCACTTACAAAAGAAGCGTTATCGGTTTTTGTCAAGTAGCCAATGAACAGTGATTCGTTCCCATATAACGACTGGACAAAAGTAGAAGGAGTTATCCATGACATATAAAATTTGTACACAAATAAAACTTTAAATAATTAAGAAATATACGAATTAAAAAAAAAAATCGGTGCAAGGACTCTTATACCCCACATGCGTTCTAAAATTTGAAAATGCCACACATTTTTCATAAATTTAAAAACAAAATTCCAAAAGCTAGTCACATTATTAGTGCCTTTATGATTATAATTATGTGTATGATTTTTATTTCTAATCGGAGTAAGGACCATCGTAGCTGTCATATATCCTTTTTATAAAAAATTTTGTAAAACTGCTAAAATGACACATAATATAAAATAACTTTTTCATAGACTTGCAGTTGATAATGTTTTTATCTGTACCAAATTTTGTTGAATTTGGACAAATAATATTAGTAAAGAATACTAGACATATACGTATTATAAATAATATATATTACTCATACGCACAGTTGTACATGAAAGATGTACAAATATTACTAACAAAGTTATATTAGAGTGCAAAATGTTTTCGAACGATTAGTTCTCTTTAAAGAAATTCAAATAAATTAAATTTCACTTTCCTAACTACAGATAAGACCGCGAGTTAAAAAATGTGAATTTAAAATTATTTAATGAAATTTTACATTGGTACTATAATAACTTTTATAGAAAATATTATTTTTTCGTTCCTAGAAAAAAATTAAACTACAAAAATGCTAAGCAAAAAGTGGTTCCGTTCTTTACAGACTACTATTAAGGAAGAACGGGGAAAAAAAGAAAAAATAAATTTAAAAACCATCCTATATAATATATATTTCATCAAAACTTGTAAATTTTATGTTTTTAACACAAAATAAACCACATTCACAACTTACCTTAATTTAAGTTACTGCAAAAAGAAAGGAAATTGTAATAAATTGAAGTTTAAAAAAAGCTCCCAAATACTTAGCTCATTTCTGAATTTTCCTACGAAATAAAAGGTGAAAAATTGCTGTCATTAGAACCAGCTACACCACTAATTGAACCGGCTTATTTTTCTCTATTCCCTCCAAAATTATAATTGCTCTTATCAAGAGAATAATTATAATTTATTCTCCATTATAGATTGATAACCCTCTTTATCTCTTAAACAACCACCACTTTGTCATTATCTATAAGGAGAATTTACATACAGTCGACACCTCAATGTATTCAACAATAGAAATTAATATTAACTACGCTAAACTGCTAACTTGACTACAAATAAAGAAGACTTTAAACTATACAATGGACTTAAATACGCTAGAATAAGCAGCCAATAAGGCTACGAACTGGTCAGAATAAACTACTGAAGCAAACTACAAATCAGATTAAGGACTAGAATATTTGATGTAACTAAAAACTAATCTAGAGTGCAAATTATAGTATAGGTTTGATTAAAAAAAAAATCAACAGACTAAACCATATACCACACTTAATAGAAGACTATATACTAATCTGTACTATAGAGTAAATTTTAAAATATAGACTTGACTATAGCTTTGACTATAAATATGAATATAGTCTCGACTATAGAGTTGGCTAAATTTATCGATAATAGAATTGAATAAATTCAGGACTATAGACTTGAACGCATTTTCCAACATAGACTTAAATACGGTCTATACTATAGACTTGACTGTATTGCCGATTATATTTCCTACTACTGTGCAAAGGAATTTATCATACACTGAAAAAAGTGTTTTAAATGAATGCGGTTCATTAAATGAAACTCATTAATTTTTTCAAATAATTTATTAAATTAATGTACTAATTTATAGTTCCAATGAAAAGATTCCTTAAAATTTAATGCAAAAATTAAAGCTATTATTAATATTTCATTGCAACCAGTAATTAAATTTATTTTTTAATAAGTTAAGTTAATTGATTTATTGTATGAATTCATTTATTCAATGTACAAATACATTATTTTTAATTAAGAAGCATTATACAATGAACAAAATTATTTAGTTATCATTAAAAGTTTTCTAACGGGAAATAAATTAAACAAAAACAATTTGTTTGTTTTTATCTCCTAACAAGAAATGACGTGTTTTAAATAAAAGTCAAAATCAAAATTAATAAAACGCAAATCAGTTATAAAACATAAATATAAGTTCATTCTCCCAAATAAGATGAATTAATAAAAACCAGTACACAGAAAAAAATAATAATCAACTTCGATTACGAAATTTGAAATATTAATTAATTTTTAATTGATTTTGCTCTAAACATCAAAATGATAATATTAATAAAAATATTTAATGAACTGAAGATTGTTGAAACACCAGTCAAATTTATATTATTTCTACATTTTTATAGAAAAAAATTAAAGTGTTCTTTATATTTTTTGCAAGAACTATCAATTTATTTAAAATATAAATTTATACCAATTAGAAAATTATTTATATTAATATATAATATAATTAAACTTATTAGGTTATCGAAAAATATCGTGAATTCAAGAACCAAGAGAATTGTATTCTTAAGTATTTGTAGACTGATCAAGATTTGGATGCTGCAACTGCTGATCGTCATGATATTTTTGTATAATATTTTAGGAAAAAATATGAGTTCATTGAAATTAATGAACTGTTTACAAGAATTATTTATTATATTTAATGTACGCTTTCATTGATTTAAAATTTTATCAATGAACAATATTAATGTATGGCAATACATTGTTTTAATAAATCTGTTCATACGGTCAAAATTATAGCAAAAATTCATTAACAATTAATGAATTTTATGGTAGAGGTTAATATCGGCTATATACTTAACAATAGCCTCTATTACAGATTTTACTATAAATGGTATAAATCATTTAAACTTTAAGCTGCTACATTTTTATATAATAAAATAAAAATTTTTTTATGATTTGGTTCAGCACTTCATATTTCCAATTTATTATTTAAATTTCATTTAACATTTCTTTTTTTTTTTTTGCCAATAATACTATTACATTTTTCTTTGTTTTAAATAGCGATAACTTCAACAATATTATTGCATTAATATTGCACTTTTGTTACCAAATGCAAATGGCCACTTGTTGTTGCTTGTATGTTTGTTGTATTCGATGTTGGCTATGTGGCTACAACTGGTCAAGTGGTAAATGTCCAGGCAGGCAGGCAAGTGTACATAAGTTATTAATAATATTTATAAATTAGTCATATTCAACAATATGCACATACACATACGCAAAATGTTGTGAAATGCGAAAATCCCTATATGTGTAAAAACTTATACACAAACAAAAACATTTATACAATCACAACAAATTGTTCCACAGAGAAAACCAGACACTGAGTTTCATACAAATTATAATCATACATACGCAAAATGGCATAGACCTTGTCGTATGGTAAAAAAAATAGAACAGAAACCAGAAAAGTTTACAAAAGTCATCATACATAGAGAAGGTAAACAGAGAGAGAAAGCTGAACATTGTCCTGCTGCTGCTGTTGTACATATAAACTTTAACAAATAATTGTAGTTGGTGTGTAATAATATTTATACATCTTTCTTTTTTTTCATATTAACATTCTGCATATACACAATACAAATAGTTTTATAGTCCCTGATACTCTTGTTGTAGTTTTTGTTAGTGTTGCTACTGTTTGGTCTTTTGTATAGTTTATGGTAGTCTCAAAGCCACACGCAGCAATCAAAAACCTTTACTGCGTTGCTACCGATGTTGTTGTGTTCATTTTGTTTTTGTTTCACTTTTACACGAACAATGACAGTGATAAACGAGCACTTGATCCAACACGACTCATAAATGTCGACATAATTGGTGCCACATATACGGTATGCCATGAAAAATGAGATTTAACTTTTATTTAACGCCATTATTTTTATTATTTTTTTTTTTAACCTCCCCGCATTCTACTGTGTTCAGTTTTGCCTCACTTACCATTTCTCTCAGGATATTTTCTTTATTTTATTGTTGGAGAAAAAAATATATATCCATAATACCTTGTAGAGTTTATAGTGACAGAAACACACTAATAGTGAGATACAGTGGGGTTTGAATAAAGAAAGTTTTGCTCTAAAAGAAGAAAAATAAAATCTCTAAAATATTTGACTGTAGCATAGAGTGGAAATAATATACAATCGATTATAAACTGGCTTGTAAAGCCGAAGGTAAACTCGATCATATGTCTAGGCTGCAGAACAAACTTAAAAAATACAACAACTTTAACTATATATTCGATTATAGTATCAACAATACACTGAACTTTAGACTCGACTATAGTTTCATCTAGATACTCGAATATAAACTATCGACTAGACTACAGTCTCCACTAAAGACTCGATAATGGACTTTACTATAATCTCAACTTTACGTTCGACTATACTCATGAATTTCACGAAATTAACTATTATTTTATTTTTACACTTTTCTCTCCCACTGTACATAAACGGTTATTAGTTTATTTCTGCAAAGAAATCACATATATGAATGCATATGTATGCGTGCATGTATATAAGTGAGTAAGTATGATAGCGGTAAATTATGAGTTAAAATTTATAAATTGTATTACTTGTGCAAATGTCTGTGTGTTTGTTTGCATGGCCATGTCTTAATATGTGTATGTGTGTTTTATGCTTCAGAGATTATAAGAAATATGAGCTTTTAAAGGTGATGTCTTCATCTAAGAAAAGTCAATTTTTTTCTGCTCTGTACGCACTTATAAGTAAAAACAAAATGTCAAAATACAAGAGAATAAAAAAGTTTTAAGATAAATCTAAACTTAATTGGTAATTTACTTTTTACTTTTAGATATTTATATTAAGCAAATGAAGATTTAACTTATTTCAAATATCAACTAGAATGAATTTTATACAAATATTCTTTTACGTCGGTAGAAAGTTTTTGAGATCTATTGCAACACATTGTTCCACTCTTCATATATGAAGTGGTCTTTATTTTTCTTTTGTTATTTATTAACTTTTTATTAATATTCGCCAAAAATTTGCTATAGCATTTCAAGAACTTTTTGGTTGACTTATATTCAAAATAATATTATACCTACAGCTACTTATATATGTAGTTACGTGTTTCCAATTTGATTTGCTTTCTTACTTTACCTCAGAAAAAAAAGAAAAATATATTTTCCAATTTAAAGCAATTTTTTTTTTCCTTCTAATGATTATTAAATCATACTCTTATTTTGAAAATTCAGTTTTCTTTTAAAAGTCAAATTAAGGGAAAAAAAATAAATAAAAATAATAACTACAAACACGAAATAAAAGTGTCTTTTTAACTTAAACCTTGTTTACCCCATAACGAGTCTCACATTCAAAAGGACATAAAAGATGAAATAAAAAAAATCTAAAATAACTTAAAAGAAAACAAAAACTGAATTGAAACTGTTTTCAAATATAAAATAAAATATAAAAGATCAATAGCTAAAAGGGAAAAAAGGTTGAAACGAATTTGATAATCGAAATAAATTAATGCTCTGCACTAAATTATTTTGTGAAATTTTTTTTAAAGTATAATTAGTATTAAAATAAAATTAAAATTATAATAAGATCTTAAGTTACTTATCAATAGACCAGCTAAACATCATGTCCTTCCCATTTTTGATAACTGTAAAAAAAAAACTCGCATACATACGTATTCTCCTCACACAGCTGTTAAAGTCCAGTTGTACATTTTTAACTTTTTTTCAAGTGTATTCGTTTGATTGCATTTTTATATACTACATATACACTGATACAACTTATACATACAAAGTCAAACATATACATATGTACATACGATGAAATGTAAGCATGCATGCATTTCATGTATGTGTGGCATGTGTTGAATCTTTTTGATACTCAAATAACAGGCAAAAAAAAAAAAAAAAAAAAAAACGTGCGTACTTTTAACCATCTACCAAAAGTATATTTTTTTAATATAACTATTCAAAAGTACCATCTGGGATTATTATATTTTGTTTATTAAAATGTTTGAGACAAAAAGATTAAATATAAAAAAGTGCATTCTAAAATAGATATATTTTCTATTATGACAGAAAATATTGAATAATATTAAAGACTTTTAATTCTTTTCTTTTATCTAAAATCCAAAGATTTCTTGAATAAAAAATTGATTATAATGAACAAACATATTTTAACAGTTTACAAAATATATTTTGATGTTATATATTTTTTTTTAATACCTAAATACAACGTAAAAATTCATTGCTTAAATTTAAATATTCATTGAAATTTAAAGAAAAATTCAACGCATTTTAGAACACAGAAAAAATTATTACCGTCTTTTTTAAAATTAACTCAATTTTTTGATTTGGCATCAAAATTTAATAAATATCTTAAAAAAAAAATAAAATAAAAAAAAATAAATTTTGGTATGATTTTTTTTCCTATGCGCATTTTTAATTAATTCATAGAATGCCACTGATGCATCCAATCACACAGAGGAAATTGAAATTTTCTTAAAATCAAAATACTTGGATATATTAATGATATCCGAAACACATGCTCCTTAACAAATACAGTTAAAGAAAACAACATTCTCCAGTTTTTAGACTCTCCATGTCCAATGGAATGGATTTTCTAATAAAACCCTTTTCGCCAAGAGAAGTTGAAAAGGAAATGTTTAAACTTAATAAATCAAAGTCTCCAGGCTACGATAAAATTGGACCAAAAGTAGCAAAATCCATGTCAAGAAAAAGTGTCTTATTCTTAACACTGTGCTTAGATTATCACATTTTCCAATACAGCGGAAATGCGCTGAAATTATAATGATTAGTAAGCCTGGCAAACCGGAAAGTGAAATATCTTCATACAGGCCCATCAGTTTATTGCCTTTGTTCTC
>MINK01030949.1:0-13993 GCA_001735545.1 Phormia regina
ATTTGCACAAACACATAATACCCCAACCACCTTTGGTGGTGTAGGGTATAAATATCTTAAATTTTTGGTTCGTGTAGATTTTATCATATAAAATGAGCAAGTGTAAAAAGATTAATTAATTTATAATAAAGTTCAAAAAATATTTATCATTTACAAAAATTCATCATTTACAAAAACTTTTGTCAAAGGAATTCCAAAGTTCCCAAAAAATCGCCGAAAATCCCATTTTTAATGAAAGATGTACATTGACCGCTTGATTATTGGAACTGTTTTCTATTTTAGAATCATAATTTTTGCATTTTTCATACTCATAATCGTTTGTTTTTAGTTTCCGTATAGATATCCATTCGAACTTTTTTATTCAATAGATAATTTTGTCTTTTAATTAGCTAAAGAAAAAAGTATTAAAATCTGGGATATACAGTATCGGTCATATAATTAGACCACCCTTAAGTAATATTTTAAAGTAATTATTTTCTTTTAATACACAAACTTTTAAAACATATTTATTACAGAGATATATTTTGTATACTATAGTCTAATTATTACAAATAACATACGGCAACCCATAATTCAGACGAATTTCTTGGCTGTTTTAAACGTACACCCCCTTCCACAACGTTCCAGAGGTTTTCAATGGGATTGAGATCCGGACTCTGAGCTGACCAAGGTAACTATGGTCAACTATGGTAACTGAAATACTCATTAACGAGAGAGCCAGTAATACATCAAAATAAAAACATTTGAATTTAAAGTATTTAGATAAAAAAATGCAAAACAGAGGTGTGATTTGAAGGCCTTAACCTGAAAATTTTTAATTAAAAATCAACGATAGTTTTCATTAAAACAAATCTAAATAACATGAATTAATTAATATGTACGTTAAATTGAAATGCAGTATAAATGTTAACATATGGCAATACGTTATTTGAACGTACCTTTATGTGGAAAATATTTGTTAAAACAACGAAATTTTTTCTGGCTTCTAAACACTGTGCATTGCTTTTAAATAATATACAAAAACATTTCAGTATGTTTTTTTTATTGTCAAAGGTATAATAAATACATAAATAGATCGTCCAACCGCTAATCTTAGATAACCCGATTTGTTATTCCTAACAATTTGCAAAATGTGTTTTTTTTTTCTAAAAACCTTTAACCTTTTTTGAAAACTTAATTTTTATGCAGCCATTTGTAGCAGGAAATTTTATATAAAGGTGAATTTTTATTTTGTAAGGAAAACCTTCGTTCCCTTATTACACTATGTAACAAATTTTAGTTCATAAACAAGAATCAGCTTTCAGCAGCACATCAAAATTCTTCCAGGTCAATAATTCGTTCATGCGAGAAGATTTTTATCGAGTAATCGTAATTAGTTATATTTTTGACGTTTTCAAAAATATTTGTTTATTACCTTAAAATAAAACGAGGATCCTTAACTTGCAATTAATAAAACACAATTTGCTATTAAGTCCAAATGCAAAAAAGTTTTCTACAATTTAAGAGCTCAAACACAACCTAGCGGATTATTTTTTATATGAAGATTTGACAACTAAAACAACACAACGGAATCCGCTGGAAATTAAAATCTATTTGCATTTCTCTCTTAGAGCGGAAAACAACATCCAACACCGCTTTTTTATGTTTGGGCTCTAACTGTGATACTCCGTTAAGTTATGGAAACTCCATACCAAACTAACAAAATTAAATTTTCATTACAGTATACATACAAAATTTTCGCTTTAAAGTATGCTTTCACCTTTATAAATTTCCAATTTAATATAATGTTTAACCCATAACTCGATTGTTTATAAACAAATTTAGTTTATTCAAAAATTCGAAATTTTATAAAAATATTCATAAGCGATCTGTTTAAAAATCTCAGTTATTATTTCAGCGATTAATTTCAAATTTTCAAAACAAAAACTTTGAAATAAATTTCCAAAACTTCTTTGCATAAACATATTCCCTAACATAGATACTTGAAACCCGGATTTAAAAATCGATTTTTGAGTACACCTCCACTATTTATAAACGATCTTTCTGAATTTCAATAAAAAGCAAAATTCTCGAAAAGATTTCCGATCATTAGATAGATTTATTGTATATGTCAGTTATAGGTGGTCTTCATAAACAAGAGCTTACAAAGCGCTTAAACAAAGTCTTTAAAAAAAGTTTTTCCCGATATCTCAGTTATTATTTAACCGATTTATTTTTCAAAATAAAAATTACAAAACTTCTTTGCAAAAACAAACTCATCCCTGCGGAAAATTTATGCCAATTGTATTAATGAACTGGTTCCTCTGTACGAGTTGAAGACCATTTGACACCTAACTCGTCACCAAAGTTCCAATTGAGAACCAGTTCACACAAACACACTCACTACTTAACAATAGAGAGTCATTATATAGCATGCTTGTTAAGTGCGCAATTAACTTCTCACGCGAAATAGCAATCAGTGGCTGTAAACTATAAAACAACATGCGTTAGATGAGCACGGGTTCGATTCGGTGTCACGCTATCGACATTAAGGGAAAATTATAAAATAAAACATAAATTTAATAAAAATAAAAAAAATAAATAAAAACTGTTTAAAAAGTAAACTTCCTAGAGCAGGCGCAGAACTAGCTCAAGCGTTTGGGGGAGGAAAATAGAATGATTTTCACAACTATTTCCTTAAATTTTATGATTTAGTAGAAATTTCCCATTAAGAGTTTTAATTTTTGGGGAGGAAATTTCCCTTTTTCCCTCCCCGTGGATCAGCGCCTGCCCTAGAGTAAAGAGAACTAGTCACGTGACAGGTTCTAAAAAAAATCCAAAATTTCCTTGCAAAAACAAATTCTCTAGCATAAATAGAGGCTTCAGAAACTCAAAACTCGAGTTTAAAAACGGGGTTTTAAGCATATAATCTTAATTTATAAACCGATCTTGCTGAATTTCAAAAGAAAAATTCTCGAAAAATTTACGATCATTTGATAGATTTATTTTATATGTCAGTTATCGGTTGGCTTTATAAACGGAGGTAGGTTAATTTTTTCTCTGCGTTACTATAGTTGCATAATACCCCAACCAACTATGGTGGTGTAGGGTATAATAAAAGTCGTGACATTTATTATTTATTCCTGGAATTCGGATTTATTCTAAAAATCTGACCGAGTAAAAATGCATATCTAGCTCAAGGTACATTAGTTACATACATATGTATGTATTCATACATTAAATTTTTTTATGCCAAAGGATTTTTTATGCAGTATTATTAAGAGTTGTTTAAAATAATTTTATCATTTAGGCCTCAATAAATATTTTATTTATTTTATTATTGATAAGGTATTATTTATTATTTATTTTGTACCCAATCAATACACAATTATATTGTGTATTTTTGACAAATATTGCATTAATCGATAATAATCTTTGTACAATTTATTTATCATCGATAGTTCTTTATTAAATAAGTGTTTCAGGTTGAAGTACGATACGAAACTCTAATAAGGTTGAGATAAACTACTATAAAGGTTTATGAACTTGTGCGAAAAAATATACCTAATAAAAAAAAACAAACTAATAAATATTAATTTATAAAACAATAATAATCAGTCAGACTGATACAAGTCCTTTTATTTAAAATAGAAAAAATTTTATAGCATTTTTTATTATAAAATAATTTATTTTTATTATAAAATAATTTAGTTGACTAAAATTTCATTTAACAAAACCAACAATATAAAACAATGTAAGGCAGCTAAAATATATTTCTTTTACAATTCAATAAAAAAATCTCTGCCATTCTTGAAAATTTACAAAATATTCCATAAACAAGTGTGATTTTATTGGCCTTTATTACTCCTTTAATGATCCAATTATTTCTTTTTAAGCGCTTTCTCCTAAACTGACAAACTATGATTAAAGCATCAATTGAAGTTATTCGTTACCATAATGTTCAAAAAAAACTTAAGACAGGTTCTAAAAAATATTTGGATAAGTATTCCAACGATTCATGTACCTATTAAAGACAAACAATTCATCCATCATCAATGTAAATTTGTTGATGCTCATAAATATTTATTATGTGCATTTCTTTTTTTTTAAATTTTGTATTTATAATCATAAACAATATTTTCTACTGTATGTAGTATATATAAGTGTATTTTAAGAGCTTTCCAACATGAATTCCTTAGAAATGTAACCACTTTTGTTGAATGCATTCATTTTTCAAGTGATCATTGAATGACGTAGTCATCTCTTCTGTTCACTAAACAAACGTAAAGAAAATGTTTTACAATCACTTCAAATTAAACGAGTGTTGTTTTAAAATTGTTTTGGTTTTATAGTTTTTTGGAATTTTAAATTATTTATAGAATTTTTTTCAAATAACGTTTATAAGGCCCTTGAAAACACTGATGATCATTAAAAAAAACAGAAAGAAAAATACCAATACAGACAGGAATTAGATACATACGTTTTCTAATTCCTGCCTGCATTGGTATTTTTCTTTCTTAGAATAAAAATCGAATAAATTGTAGGGTTTTCGAATATGGCTTGCTGTTTATTAATTAGATATTTCGAAAATTTCCTCAAAACGTTTTTTAATTTATATAACATTTTTCAGACTTTGGATTTCTTCAGGAAATTCGGTACGATTTTTGTCAATCACTAATTCAAACATTTTCTGCACCGACTCTTTTCTTTTAAATTCAATGAAAAAAAAAAAACGCTTCAAATCTTTGGGTTTTTCACATCATGGTCTGATGAAATTTGTCTGAATTTAACTTATATTTAATTATTTATTTATTTAAACTTTTACTTTTTATTACCAAAATGCCCAAAATCTCTATCTGAGAAAAATATCTTTCAAAAATTTTCTTCTTTCAAAAATTAATTCTCTATCGTCGCTCTGTTGTAATGAAAAAATACTTATGGGTGTTTACCTTACGTATAAAAGTCCTTAGCTTAGGTTGCGATGGTAGCTCACTAAACTTAACGAATTCACTCGGAAGCCTAATTGTGGTTAAGTGGAGAGTAGAAAAGAATAAAACCCCACCATTACTGATTTTCTTGCGTAGGTGCCTCCAGTACACTATTTCCACGAAAACCACTGTGTACTCTGGACAAAACCTAAAAGACTGCCTAAAGATACATATTTCAGATCATTAAGATTATGAAAGGAGCGCTTGCCAAAATGATTGAGTCTGCGCTCCTGTAGTGCCGGACAAATGCATAAAAGATGTTCCATAGATTCGATATCCTCAACATCGAAACAACATCTACTGATATCAGTTTGGGAAAAGCATATGTATTCGGACCTACGTCCTATTATACATTGTCCCGTAATGATGCCTATTAGAAGTGATATCATCCTTCTACTAAGAGTCAGAAGGATCTTAGTTCTATGTTTATCAATTGAGGACCAAAGGGCTCTAGATATCCTGCAAGTGATTGTGGTGGACCACCTACGTGACACAAGGCCTCACAGTATGTATTCAAATCTTAAAACTAAAGACTACTTCATCTCTAACAAGAGCATGACCAAGTTAATAATTGTCTTCGCTAAAAGTAAGGTGGAAAATCGGCTCTTCGAAGCCTTGTATCTGATCGAACTTCAGTGAGAAGTCTTTCAAGCGGATTAGGATGAGTCTGCAATTTTGCATTGTAGGATACACAGGATGACTTTATTGTCAAGGCTTAGTTTTGATTGGTTGTTTATCAACCAGGGAATGCTAAAAGCTTTTAACTTCTCTTGGTTTCGGAAAAGTTAGTCGCCTATTTAAATGTATACCAAGGTATATAACATGATCTGACTGGGGTATACTTATGTCATTAAGTTTAACAGGGGGACAATTTCCTCTTCTGAGGGATTTTACTTTTCAATTCCTTTACTCGTGTGGGTTTTCGTGGGAACTGAGTATTTTCGTATCATCAGCAAACGTAGAAACAGCCAGTTCATCGCATACTGGTAAATCAGAAATGTAAATTAAATACAAGGTGGGTCCAAGAACACTTTCTTGTGGTACACCTGCTTAAAACTTAAAACTTTTTTATTCAATACATAGTTAACGAAAAAACTACTAAAATACGTCGGAAATACTAGTATATATATGAAGAAACTAGACAAGAACGTGCAAAATTTAGGTACTTATTAATTCAAGCGCAAATAACTTAAAAATTATAAGAGATAAATAGGATATGCAAGCATGTTTTTTTTTTAGATATTATCAGGGCATACAAAAATATCATGTAAAAATCGGACGAAAAATAAAAAATTGGCAAGCGATTAAAAGTTGTTTATGTCAGGGGTACTCTACTTTGAGCACTCTTAGTTCCTCCTCTGTGGAACTAAGAGTGCTCAAAGTTACAGCTTTTTAAAAATTGTCGACTCTCCTTCACTGTGTAATGTTAAATTTATGACGTATTAAGCTCTTATTAATTCCCTTTTTGCTAGTAAATAGAACTTGCTAGGAATATATTCTCCTCCGAATCCACTCAGATGTATTTCAACTCTGATCGTATGAAATTTTATTGAAATATCTAGAACGGTTCATAAGTTACGGAATTATTTCCAAACAAAAATCATTTTGATACCACTGTACGATAATTTGCGGTAAAATATGTCAATTTTTGTAAGCCTTTTTGAGCCCTATTCGAGAAATATTTTTTTTCGAAAAACCTCCAATAGCTCTCATACATAAAATAGCTTAAATGCAGACTTTTTTCTGTGAAGCAGCAGAGGACAGTAATATTTTAAGTATGGAAGCTGGATTATATGTAGACTTCAGGAACAGAGCTATGGAAGCTGAAAATAGAATAATAATAATAATAATAATAATAATAATAATAATAATAATAATAATAATATAGAAAATATTTTACCACTTGTGAATTTAGGTTCCTCACTCGAATGTATCATCTTAAGGCATTTGATTATTTTCTTTTTTTAACATGCTTAACTTACATAAGTATATGTTTTCGTAAAATACATTGAAAGATATACAATATTATTTTTTGCTTCTTCATGTAAAGAACAAAATATAAACAAACTTTGACAGATCTCCGTCACCAAAGCAAACTCAGCTGGGCCGACGATTATACCTGTGAACGGTATATTTTAAGGTATACCGTTACGATATTTGCAGAAGCGCATAATACCCCAACCACCTATGGTGGTGTAGGTTATAAAAAGTAGGTACGACATATTTTACGAAATTTATGAAAATCTGTCCCGTTATATTCACATTGATAAATTTCTTTTGAAAACTATATGCATGAATATTCATTGCACAAACCAAAAGATCAGTTTTTTTTCATGATTTTCTATAATTTTCGTTAACATTTTTTAGTAAACAATTGTCATTTTTATTTAGGACAGCGTTTCATTTTATTACCACACCAAAAGAAAAATAGTGTTGAAAAACGATAATTTGAAAAGTTTATTAGATTTTCATAAAATCTCGTTACAAACTAGATTTTAATTTAAATGGAAAATCAAGTTTAAAATCTAAAAAAATAAGTAGATTTCAAATAAAATCTTATTTAAATCTACTTATGTAAATTTCGTATAATTTAATTTTTTAAAATTTAAATCCAATCAAACCCTCTCTTACTTAATATTTTATCCCAAACTATCCTATAAGAACTAATAACTATAAAACAACCTACGTCAACATACATTTTATACAAGTATTTCAAAAGTATTTTTGAGTATGATTTGAGAGACCCGGTAAATTGAATGAGTTTGAACAAAAAACACCATAAAATGTGGCAGTCCTAGAAAAGCCGGTTAACAGGCTAAGGAAAAAAAACAAGACAACATTACAATAAACTACAACAAAAATATGTACAATAAGACAATCTCTAAAATAAAAGCAAATTGAGAAAATGCTTGATCTTCTCATATATATATACTCAACATGTAAGAGAGTAAGACCAACCAAACAATTTAAATTTAAATGCATGGAGTATGGAAGTAGGTATAGGATGTTAAGATGTATCTATGGTTGAACATGTAAAAATGTATCTACTGCATTTTTGTACTACTTACAAACTTCTATACACACAAATGCATTAAAGTCATATGGAAAAAAAAGAGATTTACAAGAAGAAAACAAGAACAACAAAAACAAAACAAAAATATTTTTAAGATGCAGATAAAATGACTATACATGGAGCAACACATTTTTTTTAATTCAACTTACATACTTGCAACACATTCGATGAAAACACACATGATGTACGAGTAAATCTATCTACTAAAACTTGAGAGTATGTTGCTGCTGTATTTTTATATTATTTTTTATTATTCTTTTTTCAGTATTATCATAATATTGTTGTTTATTATTGCTAAAGAAATAAAGCAAAACAAAAAACCATTATACTAATATCCAGAAAAAATAAAAGTTATCAAAAGAGGGGGATAGTTACGCATAAACTTCCTTGATTTATATTTTTTTTTTTTTAATTTGTTGCTATTCAGGTCCAATCACTGGTTTTTCATTCAGATGCTGCACTTGTTGTATGTACAAATTTTTGTTATTTGCAACATTTTTAATGTAGTTATATTTTTCCTATGTATGTGTGTTTGTAGTACGTGTATTTATTGGGTACAGAAACTTTTGCAATAATTATTGAAGAGTATGTAATTTTCGTAACAAAAGTAGAATAAAAAAAATTGCTAAAAAAATATTTTCTTATATTCATTATCAACAGATCTTTGGTTTCTAAAACAAGATTTAAATTGGTTTGGCAAGAAAGTTATTTCTGTTGGAAATTTATTTGCAGATTTTACATAAACTCCAATGCAAAGAGATTAAACATCGCAAAGAGATTAATGCTACATGTTGAAAATAAATAATCATAGTTTTTATTTGTAATCTTAAGTTGTACATATTCAAATGACTTATTCTTTTAAATCACAGAAACCAAACGAAATCGCTATACTTTGATAATTTATACAATGTCGACGGCTACATAAACCCATTGTTCATAGGGAATGATAAAGTATTCAAAAAATCTACTTTCGATTTTCAAAACTTAAAAATTTTTGAACATTTTTTCAACAATGGCACATTGGGATAAAGGGGTTTAGAATTGCGATTTTGACAGAAAGTTAATTCTGTCTATATTTTATACCTAAATGTGTCGAAAATTATGCTTAGTTAAGGAAAAGCATTTTTAGGATTATGTTTTTTGACAGAATGGCAATGTTCCTTCGTCTATGCATTTGCGATAAATGGGTCAAAAAGAGAAATGTGCTTACTCGTAAACCATACTACTCGCCAGGTGAATGAGTTGGTTGGAGTCTACAATGAGTTAAAAGTGTAAAGAAAATAAATAAGGACTTTATTTAATGAGATCCAGCCAGAAGAATCGAGATTTTTAATGAAGTTTTTGGGTCTGGTTTCCGTTATCTCACAGAGGTTGTATAATTGGTATCTCTCCAGAAATTTTTTCCTAATTGCGTTCAAGAATGGGCATTAGCATAGGAGATGACAGTGATAGTTGTATGGGAGACCAAGTTTTCTTGAATTTTTTCCGATCGTCCAGCGACCAGTAAACAATGCTATTAATCTCGAGGTGTATTTGCGTTTGTAGCCTATGAGTTTTGCTCCTTCGTGACTCTATATTTCTCTAGATTTCACCATATATTTTTTTGCTTTTTCGAGAGTGGTCCTGAAGTCCATCTGAGGAGACATTATTAGGTGGATTGATTAGGCTGCGAACGTATTAAACTTAATATCCTCGTGAGTCCTTATGGTCTTGATCTTCAGTGCCAATTGCAGCTAATCTTATCACAGTCCAGCAAACAATAGATCCATATACGAGAATGGGTTGTACTATTGCCATTTATAAACATTTTGTCAATTTTTGATCCAAGCCCCAATTGACACTAGACATCTTTCGACAAGTGTACCCAATAAGGTATCAAGTTTCGAAAATACAAGCCTTGGAATATTTGCAATGCAATCCAGCATGAATTCAAATATTAAAATAGTTTACCCAGGAAATATGTATGATTGGGAAAATTAAAAATGGATGATCTAACCAGTTAAATTTCAAAAGAAAAAAACCATTTTAAAAAACCATACTGTTTTTTATGATATTTAACAAAACACATTGATTCACAATCACAAATATAAGTTTATTTTTTAATATTTTTTAAAAAATACTTAAAACGTTAAATTTTTTCCCATTTTTCATTCAAAAAATTGGATTTTAAAATAAATTTTTGTTTCTGAAATTTACTTTGTCTTAGATTTTCGTAGATAGGAAAAAAATCTGCCAAATTTGGCAGTTTTGAGACAGGTCACAGAACTAACCCAAAAGGGCATATGCGGTATTAATAAATATAATACAATTTTGTAAAAACAAATAGAAAATGTTTTTATTTTTGTATATTTTTAATTTGTTTAAATATTTATAAAAGAACCCAGGTTACTTTTACTTATCTCATGCTTTATAGTCTTATACACTCGTCACTTAGCCACAGATTGTTATTGCGCGGGAGTTGCTAATTGCTTATTAGCTCTCACTGGTTTAACTGATTCTCAACTGGAACTTTGATGACCGTTAGCTGTCAATTGGTACCTAACTGAAACTTAGGCGGCTATTAGGAGTCAATTGGTACTAAACTAGTACAGAAGCACCAGTACTATTGCACCAATTGCTACGTATTTCCCGCAGGGTAATTTTATAATCAGATAATAAATGGAGTCGACGAGTTAAGTATCTTTTTGGTAAATCGTATATAATTACCAAGGTCTTATTTTGAATATTTGTAAACGCTTTTTATGCCTTTTTGCACATTTAAACCATATTATAATCAGTGTTGCCAGCACTAGAGAAAAAAGGAATCATTGTTGCCAGGAGAAAAAATTAAGCTAAATTGGACTTTAAAAAAGTCAGAAAAGGCTAAATGTACCAAAAATAAAACAACAAAAAAGCTAATATATTGTCTTTTTTTATTTATTTGTTAGTTCTCATTAGTTTTTTTGGTACTTCTTGTAGATATATTAGAGAATTTGTAAATTGAACATTAATAAATTTTTTTTTAAATCTATTAATTAATAGGCAAACACATTTTTCGTAATCCCTTTTAAGGTCACACTAAACAACCGATTTTAATAAAAAATATACCACTATAAAGATATTTTCTCATAGATGTGCAGAATATAGAATTTATTAAAATCCATTTAGTATTTAAGAAGTTATAAGCGGTAAAAATTATTACTAATGCATATACCACAACACTCATTAATATATTTGCATAAACAAAACAAACAAATGAATGTGTCAATTTATTTAACTGTATATTACCACATGTATATACAACTCTCTCATTCAAAACATTGTCTCATTGTGGTTATTTTTGTATCAAAACAAACAGGACCAGTTGTAATGAAATAAAAATTGTTATTACAAGTTGGAATTTTGTATTATTTTAATCAAATTTATATGGGCAGCGAAGCGCCCCAGGTGTACTCTCGTATAATTATGATATTCGCCGAAAATTTTCGCTAAATATAAATAATTTGTGCGAATTAATACACGAAAATGTTTAAATATGTAATTTTTTTCAAAATAAAATTAGTATATTTTTAGCCTTTTTAAAAAAGGATAGGAAAAAAGCAAAATAACAAGATTAGATTTAGCCTTAAAAAGGCTAAACTGGCAACACTGGCCATAATTGGTCTTATGAACTTTTTATTAAGAAGAAGTTTATTCTTAAAATTTTATTTTCTTCTACGATTTAATAGCGAGAAAAGTGCTCAACTCCCAGTTCATTTAGAGCTTTTTGTATCGGAATAGTCGATTGCGTCAGAAAGGCTTCCATTGCGTATTGATTAAATTCAATTTATCATTCCGTAACATTTTCGACATTTTTTATGTTGACTCAGAGAGAGACAAGTAGTACCCTCTAGACCCTACCTTACTTTTAAAACTCCAGTCTTTTCAGCTGAAAAGGTGAATAAGAAATCGGACAGAAATCTTTTGCATTCTTATAACTTGTTTGGAAATGAACACTACTCTCATTCTTCTCCAGTTCTGCGGAACTTAGTTAAACAAGCATGCAATCGTAAATTGAATTGTTGTCCCTGTTTGACGGTACCAAAGCAGAGTTTGCGGACTATAATTAGACACGTATTTTCTGTGCCGCTATGCACTTCATCAGCATTGGTGCTGTCTTATCCATTTAGGTTTCCTTGCAACTTAAACAGTAGTTGAGGGTGAGTTGACAGTTTAGAGATTATATGTGGCCAGAATATGTTCATCATATTTATAGTATTTGTGGTAAAATGACATCAGGCTCTGCAGATTTGTAGTTTTTTTCCACAGATATTATGTTGGAAATATTGACATTTTAAATTAATGTATCTTAAAAATATTTTTTTACTCCCTGTCCAAAAAAAATCATTTTAGACCCCGTAAAGTATATATTTTCTGGATCTTGACCAGTGTCTGAGTCGATCCAGCTATGTCCGACCATCTGTCGAAAAAATCATTTTAGACCCCATAAAGTATATATTTTCCGGATCTTGACCAGTGTCTGAGTCGATCTAACTATGTCCGACCATCTGTCTGTTGAAAGCAGCATAAGGGGACGAAATTTAGTACAAACAATTATCTTATATAAGATTAGTTTGGACTGGAAATTGGAAAAAAACTAGTTAAGGAACCAAAAGAGTGATGTGCTAAATAGTAGAAACACAGGGTGACCGGTGTGGCGTAATTTTTTTTCTGATATCTCTTCACTTCTTACAAAAATAATTACTTATACTTTGTTAGTTTAAAGTGCATAATATCAAAATGCTGTGAATAGAAAATGAGGAAATGAATAAGAAGAAGATTAAAAAATAAAAACAAGAAAAAATGTTTCATAAAAATACCAAAACAATTTGGCAGTTTAGGAAGGTACTTACACGAAAATTACAAATCAGCTGTGCTTTCGAGGCCACTTTCTTATTTCATTATGATACTGACCAAGGCGAATTCAAACAGACGACCTCAGTTAATTAGCGGCTTAAAATACCGAAAGAGTTTCGAATTCATTAAATGCTTAAGCGCAGAGAGTTCTTACATAAATTCTAAAAGGTTTCGAAGCTAAGATTAGTATTGTCATTGGACGGTCCTCTTTATATCGCTGATTAAAATTCCGCATTAAAAAAATTCCTACAGCCGTATTTACAAAAAAATATGTCTTTTTGATACAGGTTTATTAACAAATAGTAAACTTTTATCAAGCATACATTATTTTTTGTGAATACATTTTTTTGTGGCTGCTACTCTTTTCATTCCCTACTATTTAATTTCGTCTACTCATTTTTATAAATTCTCATGAAAGTACTTCCTGGTCCATGTCAAGGTGTCTCCAAATACATGTTTTTAATTAATTACAATAGTAATTTAATAAAATTTCTGTCACACAACCCAGCAAATAACAAAAAATATTAAATTCAATTAAATAATATAAACAATTTAAAATCTTTAAATTTAACAACAACAAAAATCAATTCTATAAAAGATTGTACGTAGAAAAAACTCTTGTCGCTGTGATGTCAAACTAATTATTCAGGCATGTTGATGAAATCATAAAGTATGGCGTAGTTCAAAAAGTCAACATTATCAACAATAGAAATAGGCCACATCAAATGTTTGATTACCTGCAGTCGTTTAGTTAGAAAAAAGTACTAAAATACAAATGAGTACAATACAGTTCAATACACTCATTAAAAATGCAGTAGAAATACTAGCATAGAACATAAAAATGATTTATCAACATTTTTTCCAGTCTTCGTTGTTGTTTTTCTTTAATTTTCATTTATTTATTTTTTTATAGGTATAAAAACCCAAAATACTGTTGTTTGTTAACACCACAAGTCAATATACAATATTTTTTTTTCTTCAACATCTAAACAAAAACACAAAAATGTTTCTTTTATTTCGAAACAAACCCACACGTATACACACGTACATACATATGTATGTAAGTACAGTGAAGATT
>MINK01030980.1:0-11910 GCA_001735545.1 Phormia regina
ATACTTCCCAGATGGTGGGCATTGATGAGGCTATTTGGCAATTGGGCACAGGTATGCTTGTCCAATATTAAATTTCTCTTTCATAGGAAATTTACAATAAAATTCCCCTTTTAAAGGAAATTTACAGCAAATTTCCATTTTAAAGGAAATTTTCATAAATTACTATTTTAAAGAAAATTTTCAATTAACTCCATTTTTAAAGGAAATTTTCTTTTAATTTCCTTTGTGAAAGGATATTTTCAATAAATTTCTTTTTTAAAGAAATTTTAAATAAATTTCCTTTTTTAAATGAAATTTTGAACAAATTTTCAATAAATTCTTTTTTAGAGGAAATTGAAATTTTCTATAAATTTCCTTTTTAAAAGAAATTATAGAAAATATTCCTCTTTGAAAAATACATTTGGAATAATTCCCTTTTGAAGAAATTTTTCAATAAATTCCACTTTTTAAAGGACATTTTCAATTTTTCAATTTCCTTAAAGGAAATTTTCAATAAATTTTCTTTTTAAAATAAATTCTCAATACATTTCCTTTTGAAAGGATATTTTCAGTAAATTTCATTTCCGAAGGAAATTTTCAATAAATTCCCTTTTGAAAGGAAATTTTTAATAAAATCCTTTTTAAAACGGAAATTTTCAATAAATACCCATTTTTTAAGGAAATTTTTAATAAGTTCCCTTTTGAAAGGAAATTTCCAATAAATTCCCTTATTAAGGGAAATTTTCAATAAAATTTTCTTTTTAACGTAAATTTTTAATAAATTCCTTTTTAAAGGAAATTTTCAATTAATTCCCTTTTTCAAGGAAATTTTCAATAAATTCTGTTTTTAAAGGAAATTTTTAATAAATTCCCTTTTTCAAGGAAATTTTTAATAAATTCCCTTCTTAAAGGAAATTTTCATTTAATTCCCTTCTTAAAGGAAATTTTCATTTAATTCCCTTCTTAAAGGAAATTTTCAGTTAATTCCCTTTTTAAAGGAAATTTTTAATAAATTCTCTTTTTAAAGGAAATTTTTAATAAATTCCCTTTTCAAAGGAAATTTTTAATAAATTCTCTTTTTCAAGGAAATTTTTAATAAATTCCCTTCTTAAAGGAAATTTTCAATTAATTACCTTTTTAAGGGAAATTTTTAATAAATTCCCTTTTTCAAGGAAATTTTCAATTAATTACCTTTTTTAAGGAATTTTTAATAAATTCCATTTTTAAAGGAAATTTTCCCTTTTTAAAAGAAATTTTCAATAAATTCCCTTTTCAAAGAAAATTTTCAATTAATTCCTTTTTTAAAGGAAATTTTCAATAAATTCCCTTTTTCAAGAAAATTTTTATTAATTCCCTTTTTAAAGGAAGTTTTCAATAAATTCCATTTTTAAAGGGAATTTTCAATAAATTTATTGAAAATTTCCTTTTTATAGGGAATTTGCGTTAAGTTTCCTTTTTATAGGGAATTTGCGTTAAATTTCCTTTTTATAGGGAATTTGCTTTAAATTTCTTTTTTATAGGAAATTTTCGTAAAATTTTCCTCTTATAGGAAATTTTTAATAAATTCCCTTTTCAAAGCAAATTTTCGTTAAATTTCCTTTTTAAAGGAAATTTGCATGAAATTTTTTTATAGCAATTGTTAGTTAAATTTCTTTTTTATAGGAAATTTTCTATCAATTTCTGTTTTATAGAAAAGTTTCAATAAATTCTTTTTCTAAATATTTGTTTTTGTCTTTTTTTTTAGATTTTGGTTCTTCCCGTGCTGCTGACTATGTCAGCGAATTGAAGACCTTAAATCTGATGGTGGAATCCTTTAGACATTCTGTTACTAATTGGCAAACTTTGGGTGCTGATATTTCGGCTGGCAGTAGTCCGGATGAGACGCGTCGTTATGTGGAAATGTCAAGGGATTTAAATGTGGCTTATGGTTGGATACAGTAAGTATTGCGCTCTCTCTTTTGTTTAGAAAAGTTTTCAAAATTTTAGTAGAATTTGGGTAGAAAACAATTATTAAGTTTCCATAATTGAATTGTTTAGTTGCTTTTTTTTCATTAGGACAATTACAATTTGTTTTTAAATAACAAATAATAAGTTACAGTACACTAACCAATGAGCAATTTTTTTTTTTTTTAAATTTTAATTAAAAAAATTAAATTTTAATTAGGATGGGAAAATTTTAGTTGTGTCTATAAATTTTTTGTTAATTAAAATTAGCAATTGCGGCAAAAAAAGTTGTACTTATGAACTATTATTAATAAGAAAAGTAGTGTGTAGTTTAACTTGGCAATTGTTGTCTTAAGCAAATTTTTGTCAAGACAACAAAGATGGTGGTTATCTTTACTAAAATGTGAAGAAAATACTTATTTTAGTTTGTGCAATAATATTTAAAAGTTCTGATGATAAAATTTGGTTAAATCTGTTTGTAAATGTTTGTTACTACCGTTAAGATGATTCTTTAAATTAAATATCGGTTGAGGCAGCAAAACATTAAATTTATTTTATTATTCATTTACTTTGACATATTTAAGTTAAAAAAAAAAAAATAAGTTGCAAATAGTCTTAAGACTTTGTGTGTATAACTCACTTATTTATTTTATTTTTTTTTGATTCCAGATCTGAAGATATGTTTTCTAGCAATAGTGTAGGTACTTCCTTGAACGATCGAGATCCTGCCCTCAAGGTGCTTTTCAAATCAAACGTACCCGTCTGGCTGACCTTACCCAAAAAGAAAACTCTCTCTACTCATTTGGAAGATGAGGTCATTGATGGCCTTAGCTGGGCACAAACTATGGGTGATGCAGCCAATGTAGGTTTTGAATCCATTTTCAAACCTATTAGCCTCGATGATATGGAGAAACCTAAATATGGCTTCTATGTGACAGCCTTATTTAAAAAGATAATGGGCTCCAGAGTTTATCCCGCACGTCCTTTGGGTTTATTTGGTCGTAACAATAAATTATATACCCATTGTGCCAATATGGTATCGGGTGGTTTGGCATTTATGGTGGTCAATAAAAATCCACAATCTTTACAAATTTCTATACGATCTATGAATAAACTTCAGGACTCTGAGGTATGGCAATATGCCCTAACCATGACCAATGGTCAAGTTATGCTGAATAATAGAAAATTATCGTTGAATTCTACGCTTATGCCTGAGATCAGAAGAAAAAATAGCAGATCTATGTTGCAATTGAAAACACCTGGTTTATCAGTGAGTTTTTGGGTGTTGCCCAATGTTAACCTAGAGCATTGCCAGTTTACAGAGGTCGAAACCCCGGTGATAGCGGCAGATGAAAATAATCAGAAAATTAAACGTTATTCCTCGACAGATCGTTTATTAAAGGAATTAATTAAAGAATCAGCTAAACCTCCACTTTCACCCTTGTCCAGTCTTATAAGAAGACATCGTAGATCGGTGGATAATGAGGATAGATTTAAAAGATTTGTTTTGGAAGGCACCAAGGAAATGGCAGCACCTCTTAAAAGAGATATATTCTCACCCGATAGAAGATTAGCAGCCATAGAATGGTTGAGTAATATTTTCAAAGAACCTTTAAGTCTGGATTTACCTTTACTTAAAAGAAATGCCCGCCAATCCGATAGCTATACAGGACCCTTTTTTATGACCCGAGATGGCAAAAAGACTGCATTCACTAAAAAGATCACTGAAATCAAAAAACCCGAAAAGAAAACTAATAAATTTCTAACAGAAGACCAAGAATTTGATGAAGAAAAATTCTTTAAAAATGTAGGAGTACAACCGGAACCGGATTATGTACGTGTACCAGAAGGAGATGTGTTTCTAAGTAATATAGCCTCTTTGGATGGTGAAGAAAACGAGGAAGAATTAAAAATTGAAACAAAAAAGTCTAAGAAATCTAAGGCCACCAACAAAGAAGTTGTTAATGAAATGAAACCTTTACGGCTGCTACCCACTGAATTCTTTGAGGCATTACCGGCTAATCCCATAAAACCTTTAAATCCTAAACTTAACATTGGTTCAGCTCTAAACTCTTTGCTATTCTCAGATCCTTTTGGTAAATCCTATAATAAAGCTAAAAAAGATATATTCAATAAAAACTTTGATCTAAAAGAAGATCCCATAGGCACAGAAATCGTAGAACCCGAATTACATAAAGATTTAGATTTAGTAGAAGAAAATCATGATGGAGATGACTTCGTACAGGCACAAATCGAAATTACACAGAAAGTTTTGAAAAACCAGCAGGAAACTCAAGAAGATGAAGAAGAAGGCAACGGTAAGGATGTAGAAGATTTATTAGATGCTGGTGAAGAAAAAACTTCAGAGAAAACCCATTTTAATAATTACCTAGCCACCGATAATTACAATTTCTTTGGTGATTCAGCCAAAAGTGAATTGCAAGAAAATACCGATGTAGACAATAAATCTGGTCAAAGCGATAACTCTGCTAAAAGTAAATTCGAGGAGTTACCTTGGTGGGATCTATCAGCTAAACGTTTAAAACGATCTCTTGACACCCGTTATGCTGCCGATAATTGGCGTAATAATATGATTAGTAAAGATGATGATCCTTTGACATCTGCCAATGAATTATCACCCATACGTTTACGTCAATTCGAACATAAAGTGGACGAGGCCGTACGTAGTACTGATAATAAAAATAAAGATGATGACGATGATGATGGTTCGTTTGGCAAAAGAATTGTCAAGACCTTTAAGGAACAAGTAACAAAATTAGTTGATATCTTCTCACAACATGTCAATGAATGGTATAATACTTTGACCAAACAATTAGATAGTCCTGCTGAGGATAGCACTACTGAGGGAAATCGTATAAAGTAGGGTTTTCAATTTAGGTGGAATGTAAAGATTCGAGAAGATGTGTAGTTGTTAGAAAATTTGTTTGAATTATTAAATTATTAAATATTTATTTAAGATGTATTTACAGTTGTAATAATAAAGATATTAATATTTATATAATAATGTTTAATGTTAAATATTAATGCAAATAAAAATTATTGGTCATTTTTCGTTATTTATTTTAGGATATGATAACCTAAAAAAAATGTTTACAATAACTTTCGAAAAAAGCTTAAATAATCTTTTGTACAATAGATTTAATAAAACAATTGTATCATTCAAGACAAAATATTTTTTTCATTTTTAGAATTTTTTTTATTTATTTAGAATTAGAAGTCTATTCTTTTTATAAATTTCTATCGAATAATGTGAAAATTTCAATTCAGCAAATAAATTTTTCAAGATTTATATTAATTTTAACAATACATTGGAAAAAAAAGCAAGTAAATTAAAATTCAGCTGCAAAGGAATTAATTCAGCTGATTGTCGTATTGAAAATTTTCGTATTGAAAATTTAACTAGAAAATTCTAATTCAGCTGATTATAAATAATTTCAGCTTATAAATTTCCATATATTCATGTTCAAATTTCAATTCAGCTAAATAAACATCCAATTCAGCTAACAAAATTCTTAAACTTTACATAATCTTTAACAATAAATTAAAAATAACGAAGAAAATTAAAATTCAGCTACATAGGAGTTAATTCAGCAAATAAATTTTTATACATTTCATAAAAAATTTTAACAAATAACAAAAAATTTAGCTGACAAATTACAATTCAGCTGCTTACAAATCTATTCAGCTTATGAGTTTCCATATATTTATGTTCATAATTTCTAATAACAAAAAATAATTATAATTACCGTTATAACAAAAAATGTACATAAAGTTCTCTATAATAGATTATCATTCACTTAGCACCGCGTGTTCTTAATTTCACGTTTCTAGGATAAATATTATAGAAAATTTAAAAAGTACCATTCAAATAAAAAAAAAAAAAACCACAAAGTCCCCTCTTATGAATTCTCATTAACTACCACACATCCCAAATTTCATGTTTCTAAGTTCATAATTCGAGAAAATTGAAAAAAGTACCACAAAGTGTCTTCTTCTTATTAACAAAGACCACATATTAACAAAAAGTACCATTAGAAGAACGAAAAAGTACCACCAAATCCCCCTTTGTAAATTCTTTCCAACATCGAACATGTGTATTCAATTTCATGTTTCTAATTTAAATATTACAGAAAATGCAAAAAGTACCACAAAGTCTATCCTCTCGAATTTCTACCTACAGGACCACGTAATTTTTAAGTTCCATAAATCCACTCTTGAAAATTCTTATGTATGAAAATTCATTACTAAGTTTGAATAAAATGTAATTTCCCCATTTACTCCTTTTTTGGTACTTTTTCTCACCCATCGAAGTATTAAAAATTGCATTCTAATAAATTTCTAAATTGTAGTAGTATCCCATATTAAAATTCTCATAAGAATATTTCAATTAATATAAAAAAATGTTTTATTAAAAAAGTCCCAAAAATAGGTACAATTTTTACCCCTTAAACGTTTGAATTTCTAAAAAAGTTTCAAACTTGTATTTCTCATTTTTTGATAAGTGTTATGAATACGACATAAATGTTATCTGTAAATTGATTGGTTTCAAAGATACATATGGTGCAAAAAAGTACCAAAAGTACGTAAAGTACGGGTAAACCGTTTTTTCCCTAAAACGGCCAATTTTCAAAAAAGTACCAAAAACCTATACAATTATTTTTTAAGTCAATAACGACAACTATTCAACTTTTTTTGTATCATTGTTAGTAAGCGAGTTATAAGGTTACCGATTTTACCCTTTTTTACCCCCTAAACATTCGAATTTCCAAAAATAACATTTTTTTTAAATCTTAAACATTAACGAAATTTTATACAAATAGTTCAAGCTAAAATGAAAATCTTAAATAAATTGTAAGATAAAACATATCAGTTCCTAATATTCCAAAAAAAACCTTCTCAAATGTTATTTGAAATTTTGTGCTATCTTATCCCACTGTAAATGTTAGTAAATTAATTTTAATAAACTTTATTTAAAACTAAATATTCTTCAAGATTTTGTTAAAAATATCTCTAAATTGACTTAAGAAAATTTTAACATTTAAAGAGAGTAATCAAATCTCTCTTCCTCTCTAATTTCTATTTTAAACAAAGAAACAAAAGATTTAAGCAGCAAACTTGCTCACGCACAAAAGTCAATGGGAAACAGAAAACTAAGAAGAAAACCTAATTGATCAATTTTTTTAATGATCATTAGATAAAGCCCTTTTTAACAAATAAATAAAAAATAACAAGTCATTGGGAAAAAGCGAAAATAATGTTAAAAAGACAAACAAATAAAAATAACAACTATTAACATATAAGAAGAAAAAAAAATATGGAAAAAAAGAAAGAAAAATCAAAAACTAAATAAAATATCATACTCACTTTAACAAAATAACTCCCAGCTTTGTTTTTGTTATTTTTTCTTTTAAACTTTTCTCTGTGGGTTTTATTTTAACAATGCAATCTCAGCATATTGATCGTGAGCAGCTATAAAACAACCTGTTGTTTTGAGCAGGGGGGACAACAGAAAAACATTAATAAATACAACAACGAAAAGACGTGGCTTTTTATTATTATTTTATTTATTTATTATTAATGTTGTTTTTGTTATTGCGAATGATGTTGTTGTTATTAAATTGTGTTTGTTTAAGATTCACTTATAGAGACGCGCTTCAAAGCTTAACTATTGACCAGTCTTATAGAAAACGTTCAAGGCGAAGGTTGTAATAAAATAAGTTTCGATTTTTGGTGGCTTAAAAAACAAACAATTTAGAGTATAAATTAATTTTTTAGTGTTTAAATTTATTTTACATAAGAAAAGGTAAGTTAAAGAGGCAGCAAAATATAGAAAATTATATTAAAAAAAAAAAAAAATATTAAAAATTAACTTAAAAAAATGCTATAAAAATGATTAATAAAAATATATATAAGAAAAATTAAATATAAAGAATTTTTAACAGAATTTTGAGTTAAAAATTCACAGGTATTTTTTAGCTAAAATCTTTTAATACAAAAATATTGTTATTATTACAATAAAATTAATTTAATTTTGTTTTAAAATTATTTTATTAGTCTCTCATTATTTTTTAAAATTTAGAAAATTCTTAAAAAAACATCCATTTTCTTAAAGATTTTTTCTATGACGTGGAATTTTTGATTATCTTCTTTTAAATTTTTTTACTAGTAGCTATACATTTACAACATCATTCCCCCTTTTTCTTTATGTTTTTTTTTCTATAATAATGATCATTATTATCTTTTTTTTAAGTTTTTGATTTTGTTGTTATTGTTTTTCTTAACTCTTCGACATTGAACTTAAATAAACTTTATGTTGTAGTTTTTTTTTTTTTATATATTTTTTTAACTCTTGTTTTACAAATATTCTCATATTGTTGTTATGAGCTCTCATACATATTAATTATTTACCAACAAAATCAAATAAAAAAAGACGTCCAAAAAAAAAATTTCATAATAATTTGATTTTTTGTTAATCAAAAAAAAAAAAAAAAAAAGTTTTTTTGTTAATCAAAAAAAAAAAAAAAAGTTTTTTTGTTTGTGTTTTTAGTGAAAGTGTTAATATGGACTTTGTCTTTAAAGTCTCTTCTTTTAGGTATTTCATAAAATTATGTGCTTCTGTTTGTTGTTGTCGTTGTAGTATCAATACTTCAACATGATAAAAGTATTGTATTACAAGCAAAAATATATTTAGGGTAATTATTTAACCCATTAAAGTCTTAAAGATGTTTTATTGCATCTTTAAAGTGAAATGTCATTATATTAATTACAACTTTTTTTGTACATGATATCGATCGGTGCCACAGATTAATGATAATTCGAAATTTTCTTAATTTTAAATTTTTCGATTAAGAAATTTTCATGAAAAATTATTTAATTTTCATTGACACATTGACCAGAATCTATGTCTTATTTACGTAGAGTTGCAACCAAAAAAAAAACAACCAAGAAACCTGGATCGTTTAAATCCATGGAAAACCAAAGCGTATATCGTAGAATATCATATTTCCATTAATTTACGACAATAGAAAATATTTCATCAATATTTTATTTTATTTTATTCGAAAATAGTGCAAAAAGTCGCTAAAGTTAAGGATTAAAGATCTGCACGTATTATTATACTTTATACCAGGAGTTCTCACAAGATCTCGCATCGCGACCCCTTTTTGACATTACAATAGAATCGCGACCCACTACAATTAAAAAAAAACATATAAAATGTTTTGTAATGATATAGTAATTTACAACTAATATTAAAATTTATTACATTATTTTTGTTCCATGAGATCTTTAACTTAAGTGCGTTTTTCGGAAAAAACATAAAAAAAACATTATTTATTTTTATGAAACAAAAATAATTCCACCTAAAAATTTATGATATGAAAATAGGAGCCAATAAGCGGATGAGTTTTATTGTATTTCAACTGAAATACTTTTAAATATTTTGATTCAAAGTTATATTAAACAAATGCGATATATTTTATTTTTATAGCCCACAAAATTCTTTGGAAATAAAAGTACTCGGAATTTTGAAGTCGCCCTCTTCCGGCAAATATTAACAATCTTATTTCATTGCAAAAATTATGATTTTGAGATTTTATGTCGGAAAAAATGTCGGCAGTATTTTTTCTTTAAATGAAAATTTTCTTTAAAAACATATAAAAATTGTACACTTTTCTGAAAGAAATCTAAAAGCCCCAGCGCAGGCAAAGAGTACATCTTCCCCTCGAATGAAAGTTTTGCATTTATGCTATAAAATGCCAAAGCTCGAATCTATTAACGAAATTATAGAAATCTATAATATGTTGTTAAAAGTTTTTAAACAAAATGTAGATTTAATAGTCGAAAATGTGAAAAAACATATCAGTTTATAGAAGTAAAAATAACATTTTCCTTCTCTGGTATAAATATGTATTTACGTTTTTAAATACATTCAGGCTTTAATTAGAAAAATTGCGTATTTAAACATATTTTTCAATATATCTTCGTGACCCCCCAGAAATGTCCTTACGGACCTTTTATGGGTCGCGAACCCCCATTTGAGAACTGTTGCCCTATACTATTATGGTTGGTTCGGGATTAAGGGGTGGTCTAGATATTTGTAAGCCAAAGAAGAAATATTCGGATAATCTTCTTTAAATATTCCGGCTCAAAAGCACTTTTAGGATAAGTTTAGTTATGTCAGTCTGTCTGTCTGTCCGCACGTCTAGCTGTTCATTTAAATCTTATGTGCAAATACATACACAGGAACTGCTCGCGAAAATTTTACTGCCTAGAATTCAGAAATGAAACCAATGGAATAATATCTTTAAAATTTTGATTCAAGTTGTAAATTTAAAAGAAAAATATTTTTTTTAAACTTTTTCATAATAAATAAAAAATGTAATATTTCTTGACATAACCTCTATAAGGGCTTTATTGTGTTACATTTTTTTGTTTGAAAGTTTCCACTATTTTTTTATACTCTACACTACCTTGGTATTATACGTCTGTGTTGATGTTTGTAACAATTAAAAATATTGGTGTAAGAGCCAACTTAATTTATATCAACCATATAAGAATTACTTTCTGAGTCGACTTAAGTATGACCGTCTGTCCGTCTAACTATGGGTCACAATTTTGAACATAAAATAACGAAATTTGGCAGACAGGTTCCTTATATAATCCAATAACGAAACCCATTATATAAGAAAAGTCTAAATCTGTGCGCCAAATTTAAGAGAGATTGGTATATAACCCTTTTTCGGAAATTCATTTAAACGGAAATAAATTCCATTAAAATGTTAGCATTAGTTAATAAAATATACGTTTTATATAAATCGGTCCATTACTTATCATAGCTCTCATATTAAGCCCACTTTTGGGAATATAAATCGATCAAGATTTTCCAAAATAAGAATTTTTATCACTTCAAAAGTGAAACAAAGTACATATTTTGAATTTTTGACATTTCAAAATTTTATAAAGATCGGTCCATAATTGACTATAGCTTCCATATAAGACACAATTTCGGGAATCAATTAAAATGTTCATAAATACATATAAATCTCACTGACAACTTAATATTTCGTATGAGTTTTTTTATTTTACACTTAACATAGGTTTATAATTGCCCCCTCCCGAATTTCGGTACACAGCGGCAATAGTGGAGGGCAGCATATGGTTGGGCTTCACCGACTATACATTTTTCTCTCGTTTTATTATGAAAAGATACGAAATCATGCTAGAAGAATTAGAATTAGTTGTGCTTTCTAAAAAAAAGGAAGAGAATCGTTACCGAGAGCATTTTTCACATCAATTTTTTTTCTTCAAAGCTGTTCAGGAAATTATAAAATTTCTATAAATATTTTAGATGAAATTTATTAAGGAATCAGGAAAAAAAACACAACTATGTTCTTGAGAATAAAATATGCAAATACTTTTATGTCATAAATTGTTGAAATAAGGTTTAAAATAAAAATTTGTATAGAAATGAGACAAAATATATCTCTATGCCCAAAATATGCTGTTAATACTAATATATAGTTTAAAAATAGATGTCAAAATTCTTTAAATTGTTTAAAACGGATCAATAAAAAATATGATTTTGTTTGTATTTTGGTGCTCGGGAGATGAGAAACTAACTGTATCTAATAAGAATGATTTCATTTGTATCGGAGGTGGATGAAAAAGTGGGCGTCCACTTTTCTAGTTTTTCCCTAAAGTTTTTTTTTTAGCCGATTTTGCTCATTTGCAATACAAAACAAACCCTATATAAGATAAATATTTGTGTCGGACATAGCTAGATCGATTCAGAATATAACCAGGAGCCAGAAAATATATACTTTATTTGATCTTATATGATTATTTCGACATGTTACACATGGAATTACAAAATCAGTATAGCAAACATATTAATGATAATGATTGGTATAAAAACGGCCCATAGGGATTTCAAATGTTTTTTATTGGAAACAATTATGGATCTTG
>MINK01031059.1:0-10479 GCA_001735545.1 Phormia regina
TATACCTGTATATGTCCCCGGCACTCTTTAAATAATTAAATAATATAATTTATTAATTCATTTTCTTTGAATTATATTTAATTAGTTATTAAATGCATTTTTAAACAATGTTGTTAAAAGTTTTCAATAAAAAATCTACGAGACTTCGGAAAAATTTTTATTCTGTAGCCGAAAATGTGAAAAAATCCATTTGTGTGATTTTCGATGTTTTTTGGGAATTGTGGGATTAGTGTTACAAAAATCTTAATATTTTTTACTTTCTAATTTAGTGTAATAAATTCTACACTCATCATAAATGTCGTTAATATAAGTTTACTAACAAATTTTTATTACAGATAAAATAGTTACAGTGTGTAAAAAATAATTTTTTTACATAAACTTTGCTTTAGTTTAAAAAATCAGAAAAAATATAGACTCGATTTTCCTCATCGAAATTACATTGCTTAGCTGACATAATTCTTTTTTATGTGGATAAAATATGAAATCAATATATTTTACAGAACCAAAATTACGCCACTTTAAAGTTTAAAAAAGTCCGTGACTTAATTTATTTAAAATCGGATGAGAAGCTAAAATTTAGCAATCGATTATAAAAAACGTTTATATCAGAGGTATCCCCTTTTGTTCGGCTCCTGAGGGGTCTATTTGGTCCCTCTTCAAAACTTTCTGGTATCTTTTTTTTCAAAAAGGTGGCAATATTTACTCACATATACTTTTTTTGTTCCGGATTATATATATATTTTTTTAATATTTTCAAAAGAAATCTTGAGCCAAATACGTGTGAAGTAAATACGGAGATGTTTGGGGTCCCTATAAGCCCTATCCAAACTTAATTAATTTTGATATTTGTTTTAAATTCTTAAAATTTAAAGCTGGGATCGACTTAAAATTATTTTTTTAGCTTTATATAAGGTATACCACACAATAAGTATCTTCTGACGAAGGCTCCTTATAATGACAGGGTGACCATTACAATGAAAAAGTCAAATTCTTTAAAACGTTTTATACGGATGGGTGTTTTGGGTATTTTCATGTAAAAAATTGGATTTTTTTTTTAAATTTCCCGATTTCAATAAAATATCAACATTACTTTGTATGGGATCAAAACACTGTGTGGTGTCCTCTATTAACGCCTTAAGATTTTGTTATACCTCTATTAAAAACATTTTATAAATCCCTTACTTATATCATGTATTTGTCCCCTATTACTAAAACTTTTCAAATTTTCTCATCAATTTAAAGTTTTTTTTTTCGTTCTATTTTATTTTCAGTTAGTTCAAAACTTCATGATGGCTAAAACATCAATCTATCGTTTGTAATATAAATTGAAAGTATGTATGTATGTATGTATATACATGCTTGTAAGTACATATGTTATTATGAGTATAAAATTTGTTACAAAATTTCACCTTATTATCATAATGAAAAAAGCAATAAAAATATATGATATTTATAAAAACATAGTTTTATTTTCTTTGACATTTGCAAAATATATAAAGGGGACAGTATCCGAATATCTCTTTTTAATTTTTTTAGTCTTATGTTAATTTGTTTATTAGAATTTTTAAGACTTTTTTAAATTTATCCGCTGAATACTAAAACAATATTTCCAACTTATTTAATATAATTTTTTAGCGGAGAACTTCCCAAATGATTTCATGCGCTTGATAATTTTCGCTATAAATTTTCCTTTGACATTAAACATTATATTTTGTTTAACAAGCAGATCACAGTATAATAAACTACACAAACATAATTATATTTATGTGTTAAAAAAGAAAATAATGTAAAATAATCACAAACAAATACGAGGGTGATTAAAACCTACCAAACAAATTATAAATAATTACAGTAATAAAAAAATAAAAATATTGTTTATATGAAGTCATATTTTATATATAAAAAAAAAATCAAACAATTGGTTAATTCCAAGACCAATAATATACTCTACACCACCATAGGTGGTTGGGGTATTATGTTCATGTTTGTAACGCATACAAAAAATAATCAGACCACCTCCTGTAAATATACTGCAGGTCGAACTTTTAAAGCTAAGACAATGAAATTTAGCACACAAACTTGTACTACGTCAAGAGCTAATCCTAATGTTCTCTGATCGGTCTATTATTTTACTTAGATTTAAAAATATAACATTGCGATATTTGTATAAAACATGGTTAAAATAAGTTCTATATAAATTTAAAACTTTGTGGTAATTTTTATGAAGACCGGCCCATAATTGACTATAGCTGCCAATATAAACACCTCTACCAATTTTATAATTGCTATCTTATATCAATCATCATGCCGTGTTTGATCCGAATATTCAAGGGTAGTCTTGAATTAGTATACATTCACTTTTGCTGAAAATTCAGGAAAGACTACTTGATGTCCATATCAGGGGCATTTTTTGCAGGTCACAACATGCCTACCTAAAGGGCAGGTCTGTGGAGACAGCACTGCAAGACATGGTCGGCCTGACGGAATGGAATATGTGTTGGCATATTTTCTGGATATAGAGGGCGCCTTCAAATACGGGAATATATTGTCTATTCTTATAGCATTAGATGATTTAGGAGTCGACTGCCGGATAAGGAACTGGACGGGGAACATGCTAAAAAACAAGAGTTTTTGTCTAAGTAGTATTATCTCGACGCTTGTGGAACCTTGTCCGTTTCGAACACAGTAACAGAAGCTCCAAAATAAACGCATATTCTGACGATTTGTGCTTCTCATCTGGGGAAGATTTCTCTCCACGATTAGTGAACTCATGGAATCAGCTTTGGGCGTTCAACTGGCATGGGCTGAGGAAAACGGTTAGGAATAAATCCTACAAAGGTAGGTATTATCACAAGGCATTGTATGATCAGGCCTATGTCGGAACATATAGGTTAACCAGGGAACAGCTTCTAAAGAAGTTGCCTAGATAAGGAAAAGAAAGAATTCGTGCAACACTTGTGCACTGAAAGGCCGTAGACTGAGATATCTAGATACATTTACAAATAGTGTGCCACCTGTCAAACTTAATTAGGTTTGTTAAGAAGTACAGGTAGGTTTCAAGGGAGACCAGCGGAACTTTAGTTTTTGTTTATAGAAGTACAGAGAAGCATTTTCTCTACATCTCAATGGGCCTAAGGTTCTCCGAGTGTCCTCACAATAGCGGGCGACCATTATAACAGAACCTATCATATAAAGGCCACATCAGGGAATCGTTTTAAAATAAGTGTCTGTTTTAATATAATATAATGAATACTCAAGATGTCTGAGAATTTTCAATAATTTGTGAATAGATTCAAACTTGTGCACTGATTTCAATCAAATATATCTTGTTTTGTTTGAAACAAATTAGTCTTTTTAATTAAAAACTAAAATTTAGAATTTTTGACACATTTTAATTTTTATGATTTTTTTAAAATTTGTATTAAATTTTAATTTTTTTTTAGAAAATAGCCTTAATATTACATAACTGTTGCCCGTATTAAAAACTTCTAAAAGAAAGACTTGAATATTATATTGAACCTTTTTAAATGACTTTTTGAATTGACTAGTTCTTGCTAAAAATTGCGACTTTTTAAAATAAAGCAGGTTGCATTATATATTGAGACATATCTCGAACACTACTTGTCTGATTTTATTCAAGAATATATCGAAAAATTCTAATTCCAAATGCCTTTAAGACATTCTTACATTAGCTTCTACCATGGGCAACGGTTATACAGATATTAAGCACTTTTTCAAAAAAAAAAAAAAAAAAACACAACTTTTGCCTGTAGTTCTCGTGATAAATCACGATTTGTAAAATTAAGCAAGTTAAGCAAGTTAAAAATTATAATGAAAAATATTACTGCGGAAAATTTGTGGCAATTGCAGCATTGATCCGGTCCTTCAGTACCAATTGAGTACCAGTTGACACCTAACTTGTCACTAAAGTACCAATTGATAACCAGTTGACAAAAACAACTGTTTAACAGGTTTAAAACGCACAATTACCATCAGTGGCTGAGTGGTTAGTGTTGAAGACTATAAAACTTCACATACGTTAGATGAACTCGGATTCGATTCGGGATGCTGCCATTGACATTAATTAGACGCCACCAATGACATCCTCATGTAAAAGTGACAGGTTCCCCTGATATAAAGTTACGGATCTGGGATCGGTCACTAGCTCTGAGAACCTATCACGTGTTTAGTCTTAAATCGGTCCTACTTACTCTTGGGATGATATGATATTTTAGGTATAGTCTCGGATTTTTTTATCATGTGAAATTTTTAATCCATTCAAGAGGAAAAAAATATCCTTTGTTGTTAATGGCTTTATTTCAAAAACTAAGTAATCATTTTCATTTATAAAAAAATAAAATTAATATCTAATCAAATAATCCAAACCATACCCTCGTACATTTCCCTCCACATATTAACAATTTTATTCACACACCAAACATAATATATAATTAAATAACTACAAAGAAACTGCATATAATCAACATAAATAAAAACGAAAAGATCTACAAAACATATAAAGAAAAACAAAGAATGATGAGAAAAAAAATAAAAATAAAAATAATAAATTAATGCGACTGAAAAATATATATTACGATATAAAAGAGGTAATAAGGAAGGAATTCTATATATAAAATACTCGTTTGTATAAGACGAAATCGGAAGTAAGCTATGAAAAAAAATATATATTTTTAAATTCAAATTTTATATGTTAGTCCATAATGTTTGTACCATGTTAAGTTTTCCTTAAAAATTTTAAATTCTTTTAATTTTAGCCTTTGATTTTTGTACTCTAAAGGTTATCACTGTTCATAATTTTGTAAACTTCAGAATTTGTCTCCTGATATATATTTCAAATTACTATTTAAATTTATAAAAAATCATTTTTGCGATATCCGAAAAATTCAAATCGAAGATACCGCTTAGTCATACAAGGTTTTGACGTAATTCTTTTGGTTTGTTGTCTATAAATCTTTTTTCTAACGTTTTCAAAATTTGTTTTATTAATGAAATAAAAAATAGCTTTTTACGCTTCTAACACATGTGCTCGAAATTACATTAATGGTGAGGGGACTTCATTATAACTTTAATATTTTTTATTTTACCGGTATTTTTTATATGTTATTTGATATTTGATTTGAATTATGTGTTCATTATGATTTTTTAAGACTTAATTGCAAAACAAAGCAATTAATAACAAAACTTTTCTATAAACTTTAAAAATTCCTACTTTTTCCCAACACACCCTATAAACTTCAGGTCCGAATGATATCAAAAAACAATTTTTAGGAGAGTTAGTATCAAAATTCGAAAGTTGATAAATTTTGGTGCAGCCTAATGTATCTTCAACATCAATATTGTAACTCAAATATAGTCAAAACTCTAATATAGTTACAATATTTATACGCAGAGAAAAAGTATGGTTAAGGAGATCATAAACTAAGAGCAACATACTTTTTTTCTATTAGGAGATGGAAATCTTTCATATGATACCCATTGCCTCAAAGATTCAGCAGGCTATGTCGGATTCCTACCGACCAAAACCACCTCCTTCGCCTTCCTTACATCCTGCGGACCTGTCTACAGAGATATTGAGTCGTAGGGCCGGAAAGGCTTAATCAGCTTCCTCAGTGTTATTGTGATGTATTAACTTTCTTCTATTCTCTTCCATGCTCAGTTCCTTATAAATATGTTTTAAAATATAGTATATGGCTTTCCAGCGTTCCTGCCTACTTAGAAGGATGCCTACAACGTTATCCACTCTCAGTTGCTGCCCTACTGCATGCTCTGTTCTTTGTCACACTTCGTGGAATCGGGGGAAGTAAAACATTACGTGCTCGGGGTCCTCTACTATATTTGGACAGTTGGGGCACACTGGTGACTCGTCTAGTCCAAACCTGTGAAGATAACTTCTTCACAGATGAACTGTGTAAGGTAATAGTTGACCTCTTCGTGTTTTCTATGTTTGGTATAAGTCTGAATGTTCACCTTCCTTTCAGACTACGAGATTGCCACAATCTCTCAATTCTCTAGTTAACGTATAGTATTTATGCTTTGTTCTCCTGTTCTTCTACCTTCGTACAGACGTTTGGCCTCGTCCGCCATGATGTCTATGGGGATCATTCCTGAGATGACGTACAACGCTTCGTCCGAGGTTGTGCGAAATGAGCTACATATACCTAACGCATATACCCTATACAGAGGGAAGACTTTTCTTGCTATTCATTTCACTTTAAGGAAGGTTGGAAGGTTGAATGTCTTGTTCCTTCTACGTTTGGCATCATTCTTTCAATAGCTATTCTGACGTTTGTTGTTTTTTGACAAATATATTCTATATGTGATCTGAAATTTAACCTTGCATCTATCATGACTCCCATGTGCTTAATGTATAGTTAAGACAATACCTCGCACCCCCTAACCCATAATTTTATGATCTCGTTTTTTCGACGACTAGTCAAGAGAACATTTTCCGTTTTGTGTTCGGCTAATTCTAACCCATCCCATCCAAACTCGAATGTTGTGAATAACCTCATTTTCGATAAGTTCGATTTCATATTTCGATATATCTTAATGTGACTGAAAACGCAATATCGTCAACAAAACCGATTATAGTTGCCTCCTCTGGTATATCTAATTTTGTACATGATATTCTAATATTAATTTAATATTCAACACACAAAACATTTATACAAATATATATGATAGTGCAAAATTTCATGAAGATTGGCCCATAATTTACTATAGCTCCCATATAAGACCCAATATCGGGAATCACCAAAAAGTGCATAAATACATGTGATAGTAATAGTAATAGTATTTTTTATTTTCTATATAATACAAGTTGTAGGGTGTCATATTGTCGGACTTGACCGACTATACCTTCTCTCGTTTGTCACTCATTTTGATCAACTCACAACGTATTAACATGGTTATCACTAAAAATACTAACGGACATATATTTTAAAGGTAACAATTTCAAAAAAAAATTATATATTGCTTCGGAAAATTTCGAATTTTTTCGATCGCACTTCTCAGTTGTAGTGATCATGCTATAACCATGTTCTTTGTCTGCGTGTATATACATTTTGACTATAGTATTAAATTTTCTATTAACTATTTAATCAAATTTTATTGATTTATATAAAACCTAACTATAAACCTATAACTATAAAAATATGACATTTTAAAATAAAGTGGTAAAAAGCGTATTGAATTACTAATAAGTAAGTGCTTACTTGACGTAGCGTATAACAAAGTAATATTAATGGAATTATAAAAATTACATACTATATATTTACATATTTATATTGAAGGTGTATTAAATAAAATGTATAACAAACTAAAAATAAAAACAAATAAACCGTGCATGAAAAAAAAGCAAAAAATATTTACTACATACATATATAAATAAATTAAATTGAAACTGAAAATGCACTAAACAAATAATAAAACCATAATCACAAACAACAATAGATCATAATCAACATGACATAGAAAAGCATACAGACAGACAGACAACTGCTAACACTTTTCATTGCTAAAAGAAAATAAACATTTTACTTAATTAAATTAAAAAGTTTTTGTTTTTATTTTTCTCTTTCTTTTTTCTTTACGTCTTTCTTTTTAACACACTAACTGAAACTATGGGAGAATAAAATAAAATAAATGTCAGTCAGTTTTTGTTTATTTTTGTTATGTTCCCTTTTTTTGTTGGATCTGCATCAACGTCATCAGCATTTCATTTGCAAATTGTACACAATTGTCAAATAAATTCTTATGAATAGTTTTATTTTTGAAATTATTGCTCAGTGCTGTTTGTTTTACATGTTTCAGCTTCTTTGTCTTGTATAGAGAGTGACCAGAATTAATAAAACATATAACGAAAAAATAATAATAAAATTTGTTTTTACTAAAAGCATTAAAATCCACAATAGTATAGTTATTACAACAACATTTTAGTTTTTAAAAATACTGCTCGTCTTTTGTTTAGCCCGATGAACTCGAAATGTAGTAAATATTAATATTATTATACCCTACACCACTGCAGGTGATTGGGGTATAATGCGTTTGTTCTGATGTTTGTAACGCATAGAAAAAATTATCGAACCCCTACCTTAAATTATAACGTTCAGAACTACTTTCTGAGTCGGTTTAACATATTCCGTCCGTCTGGTGAAGTTATTTTTATGAAATTAAGTTTTTTTTTATTTTACACTTAATGGAAGTATAGGTCCATTATTGCGTCTTTTCTGAATTTGATACACATAGGCAATGGTGTAGGGTATAATATGATCGTGATTAACCGACTATACCTTTTTCTCTAGTTTGTTTTTTTTTTCTTAAATTTATTTTATTTTTAATGTAAGAAAAATGATGACGATACGACCATCTCAGTCCATGCGTCGGTTGAAATAAAGTTTGTAAGACCCAACGGCACCTGACATATATATTATATATATCAAACAATCGGAAATTCTTTTGAAAATTTTGCTATTGAAATTCTGCAATACCAGTTTATAAATGGCGGATATATGTTTAGAAAACTGTTTTTATATTCTGGTTTCTAAAGCTGCTTGAAAGACTTCGTTTTTGGAAAGAAATTTCGGAAATATTTTCCTGAATTTTTATTCTGAAAAATATAAATAAATTTGTTAAATAATGACTGGGATATAATACAACAATTTTTAAAGCCATTTTAAGCTAAAGATTTTATATAGATCGGTTAATTGCCATAGTTATGTTTATTAACATTGGTTCCAAAACGGTTTTTTTTTTTGGAAATAATTCTGTAACTATTGAACCCTCCAATAAAATTTCAAATGATCAGAGCTGAGGTGTTTTCCAATTGATTTGGAGGAGTACAGGTTTATAGCTGATCAAGTTGGAAGTAGGTGGCTCTCCAAATTTGGGCAAATTGGGTAAAATTTTTTTAAAATCACCAAAAATTTATTTATGATTATCCAGCCAAGTTAAGGATATAAAAGTTCTTTTCTGTCATATTATAAATGAATTTTTGGAGATTTTTCAAAAATAAATAAATAAATAAATAAATAAATAAATAAATAAATAAATAAATAAATAAGTAAAAACTTTATACCCGAGATTTCCAGTTTTGGAGGGCCACCCTCTCCCCTTCTCACCCGTAAGGAACCAGTACTCCTTCAAATAAACGAGAAAAATACCTTATCGGATATTTCTGGTTAAAGAATTACTTCAAAAAAAAAAAAAGTTTCGGAACCACTGTGCAGTATGATGAATGTATCACATATGCTAAAAAAATGAAAGTAAATATTGAACATTGGATCAAATTTAGTGTAAGCATAGCAGAGGAGCGTACAATGTTAATTCTGGAAGGGGCATACAACAGACTCTTCAGGGACGGAGCTAAGGTGACTAAAAGTAGGGTACCTCTGATATAAAAAATTCGTAATCGCTTGCCCAATTTTTAAGTTCATCCATTCTGCATGTTCTTGGTCCAGTTTTTTTCACATATATCCAACAACTGATATTTTTGTATTAGTCAAAGAACAAAATTATCTATTGAATAAATTATATGGACATTAATATTACGAAATATGGTATAACATTGCTTGAGCTTCAGATACGTACTTTAAATTGATGTCTCACAGTGGGGTCAAATACAAATTTGTTAATAAATTTGAATCAGATTGTATTGAAAGGAATGGAAGAGTAAAAAGTCTTTACAAGCCATTTATGAGGCCTTCTGTTTTGAAAAATATAAAGAAGAAAATTTTTTTATTAACATAACTTTGAGAAAAAAGAGAAAGAATTGTGCTATATTTTTGTAAAAAATAGCAATTTTTCATACAATGTAATAACCCTAGAGTAAAGAGAACCGGTTCAAAACTAGTCACGTGACACGTTTTCAGGGCTAGTGACCGATTTCAGTTCCGGAAGGTTATATGAAAAGAAGCTGTAATTTATACATGGGGTTGCCATTGGAGGTAGCTAATTAGCCCCTTTTTAAACATTTTTTAATTAATATTTTATTGTTATTTTATAATTTTTCCTTAATGTCGATGGCGGCACCCAGAATCGAACCCGTAATCATCTAAAGTATCACACAGCCACTGATTGTTATTTTTAAAAAAATTTTACTTAATATACCTCCGGAATTATTTCTGAAATTTTTAGAAAGTCGAGACAATCAAAATACATATTTTTTTAACTCTAAGAGATAACTTAGGCGAGTAAGCTTAATTTTTCTTTATCTTGTAAAGAACTTTTCAGAAATATAAAGATCTTTCAAATCAGATTTCATTTGTAGGAGTTACTTCTTTTTAAATTTTCCTCTGCGAAGGGGTAGTCATCTTGACGCGATGCATAGGCTTACGTGCTTTGACTTGCGATGGTCGGGCTGGAGGAACTAGCAAGTGGGTTTTGCTACCATGCAAGTGGAGGGTTACCCATGCCAGAGGGGCTCGCAAGTAGCACTAACTAAGAACTACCCTTCCCTTG
>MINK01031084.1:0-11990 GCA_001735545.1 Phormia regina
TTAAAATTTTAAAAATTCAAACCTTGGAACAATATTAGTTTAAATTTAAAATAAAATTTTAAAAGTGTCCCTTTAAAATAAATAAATTTGAAATGTAAAGAGTTATGCAAATGTAATTCAATGTTTGACCAAGAATTCAAGGCTTAAAAAAATTTGATTTCTATTTAAATCTTACAAAAATTATTGTTAACAACTGTATGTCTATACGATATAATTTTTGGTTAAGCAAAATCAATTTATTATTTTTGGTGCGTTGAAAAAAATGCTCAATCTGCCATTTTAATTTCTTCGAGTCTATTCAGAGAAATATTTATCAAGATAAACGTAAAATTTTTGTCTGAATTACAGATATTTCTTATCTCTATCAATTATAGGAAAAATGTATATTAAAATAAAGAATATAAAAACTTTCAATAATAAAGAAAATTGCGTCCTTCACCAAGCAACGTCAAGACAAAGTTGTCAGCGTCCAAAAGCTAACAATTTGTTTCTCTTGACAGATTGTTAGACGAGGAGAATTTATAAAAGAGAATTGCACTTAAAATTCTGAATTCGATTGATTTACTTCTACCAAGAAAAATGAATTTCAATAAAATTATTGAATTGACACATTTGCCGAATATAATCGGCTGATTATATGACGGTTCCATTAAAGGCGAATTTAAACAGGTCACCTATTTTTATCAGCTGATTATTTTTAGTACTTTTAACTGTCAAATTCTATATCAGAACAATTTTTGTTTATCGACTGAAGTATCAAACTTCATGTGTAAAAATATTAATGAATAAGACTTATTACTGCTTTATAGAACTGCAGCTACCAGTTTCATTTCGCCATTTTAAAGTTCAATCTGCAATTGTTCGGTAATTGTTTGTAGAAAGATTAATCACTTTCCGAAAAATTCAAATAATCTATCGATCGAAGCATACAAATTAATATAATGTTTACGTTTGCTTTCATAAAGATTGTCTAATATGGATACTACCTTTTGTCAAGATACATATCATAGTATAACTAGAATGTATACTCGTAAGAACAGCTGTTTTGCAATTTTATCATCGACATGCCTCGCGGTATTGTCAAATTGTTTTTGTATTCCTATGTAAATTTTTTTCGTGAGCATTTCACTCTTCTTCTCCTTTATTCTCTCATTTTCTGTCCATATCATTTTGACATTGTGTGCGGAAGTTTTACACTAACAAAATACAAGGAATTGTTATTTTTGTAGATGTGTTAGTACTTTATAATTATGCCATGGATACATATATAAACGACATTAAAGAATGTGTGATATTGTTATTTTTGTACAACTGTTGTCAATTTAATCAATTCACTTTAATTTTAATGTTTTTCTTAATAAAAAATTGTCTAATATAGACTAGAGATAAATGTATATGCAAACGAAAAATATCTCAGTTTCCATAGTGTGGAGTCCACACTATCGAAATGTATGCGCATAATAATAATATTTTTTTTTAGATATGCGAGCAGGAAAAAGGCTTGTGTAAACCGCAAATTAGGTTTCAGTATTGTGATAAGAATTTATCATATGTGGACCAAATATATTTATATTATAACGCGTTATGTGGAATGGACAGGTGTAGGGAAAATAAGTTACTTGCCTGTAAAGTAATTGATACTTCTTTATTTATGTTTTCTATCAATGGAAATAATAAAACCTGTATTCAGCGAAAATTCACTTCTTAAATAAATACTTTTGTGGTGGATAAAAATTAAAAGAGTTAGAAGTCTTAACGTTCGAAATCATAATTTTTTTCATTTTGTTTGAAGAAAACTTTACAAGATAATGTAAATACAGTCCATGTTTATCAAATGTCTTTACATGGAGTTTATACGAGAGAATTTTGCCTTCATAACAAGTAAAATTATCATAACAAATCATTTTTTTTTTCGTTCGTCGAGAGATGTCAAAATTTAATGGTAATATTTATTTCTTTTTTAAATGTCATTTTATATTGTATTATTCTTGCTCCACATGATTATTTAAACGTCAACAAATTACAACAACAAAATGACGTTTGATAGCAAAGCAAATGTATGTTTCCTTAAGCTATAAAAATTATATTATATAGCTAAAATAATAAAATCTAAATCTAGTTCACACGTGATAAATTTCTATAATGATGAGAATTTGACGTTTGTTATGAAAGAAAAATTTCTCGTATAGACCCTACATTACAAAATCTATGACATCTATAAGATTCTTATGTGTATTAATTGATTGATTTAAAAATCTTTATTCCGCTCCAGCTACATTATATATAATAATTATGCCGTTTCTATTATCAAAGATCTTAGTCAAAATCTTGTAATTAAACAAATGTTGGCAACTCTTTTTAAATGTAATGCATTATTTGTATTCATTTATGATGTCAACAACAACAATCCAGCTAAAGTAAATCGTATCAATTTTATCTTTTGATAAGTCCACTTTAAATGCACTTATTATAAAAATACTAAAAATATTTTCATAACATAAAGTTCCTATTACACGATCATTCATTACAATTTTATATGACTTATAAATATTATGGGCCATTGATAATTTATGATATTCTTTACATTACTTTTTTGTGGTATTTTAAAAATATTATTTAAAGTAATATAAAATATAAATTAACTATATAGTATATTTTGAAAGTTATACACTAATCTAACTTATTATTTGTTAAATTTTCTTTTAATTGCCCGAAATAAAAACTTAATAAAAATAAAAGAGTGAAAGCTTTCTAGTTTGAAGAGTATTTAAGTTGATAATACAACAGTTTGTCTGCTTTTTTTTATAAAAAAAGTTAACTTTAGATATGTGTTTCTTTCAAACACTTGGGTGTTTGTTTGTCATTTAATTTATGAATTTATGTTTAAAGTTTTTCAAACAATAAAACTTCTTTGTTATAGAAATTGTAAGGGAATTGGGTGAAAACAGTGGGCTTCTTAAATGAGTTGAACCGGATTGAACAAAACAGGAAGTTTGTAAGTCTTTATTATACAAAGTCTTTTTTTAAATAAAGAAAAAAAAAAACTGTTAAAAGAAAGATTAGATTTTAAAGTGATCGGTGGCGTTTAACACGTAATTAATTAACATTTTAACTTTAACTAAAAGCGGACGTTACTATTTTTGGGATTTAATAGCTTTAAGAGGAAGTTTATTGTTAATTAATATATATAAATTGATTTTAAAATTAGTGTGATTATTCTTTCTAATATTAACATAAAACTTAATTAGATTTTATTCTTCTTAGGTATATATTTTCTAAAGTTTTTTTTTTTTTCTTTTCTTATCATATTATATTTCACTATTAACAACCAAATAAAAATACTTAAATATCTCCCATTAATCATTTAGTTTTTTTAGAATATTAATATATATATATATATATATATATATATATATATTTTTTTCTTACTTTATAAAATAAATCGCAAAATCTTACAAATATGTAAGTGATTAATTTTCAAAACCTGTCTTTATATTTAGGTTAAACCTCCATTAACTTAAGAAAAAAAAAACCGTCTTGTCTCTTGAGCTTATCATTTGTAACTCTATTAAAAAGTCCATATTTCCTTTTAATGTTTGTAAAACATAAAAGCGTGCTGCAATTTATTTATTATTTTATTTTCTATATATATTTTTTTTCCATAATCCATTAAAGTGTTAATAATTTTTTCTATTACCTTATAAAGAAATCAAATAATTACTGTTTGATATCAATGGCAACAATCATAAACAAATAAATATCTCTTTAATGTCTGTTTTACAATTTCAATTTGATTTTGAGTTTATTGTCATCATTAAATTAACTTGGGGGAAAACTTCAGACAACATTCCTTTAAGAAATTTTCATATAATATTAGTAAATAGTTAAACGTTATTTACACACAGCTGTTGTTTCTCTTTTTAGTCTTTATAAAGTGACAACATTTCAACGCGTTGATGCATTTCACATTTTTCCAACAAAGTTTTAGGAAAAAATATTACATCTTAATTACATTTAAATGGCAATTTATAAAAATCTATCCAACACAAACAATATACGAAAGTCTTTGCAGAAAAAAAAACAACCACCAACTAAATGATCATTTAAACTGCTTAAAATATCGATTTGAAAAAGTAAAAAAAAAGACTCATGAATGAATAGTTAGTTGATTTTAGTTTAATGCTTAACTTAGCATAGTTACCAACCATCATCTAAACTCTGACTATATACACGGATCACAACTGTCAAATAATTCAAAATGTCTGACTAACAAATCGTTTAATTTATTAACTTCAACTGTTTTCGTGTCGTTAAACTAAAAAGGAGAAAAATTACTATTTTATGAAAATGTTAAATAAACAAGTCGGCGTTCGTTTTTTTCTCTCTACAGCCACTATTTTATAGTAAAAAAACATTTTGTAAAAGGAAAAATATAAAGATTTATCCATGTAAATGTGTAATTTAATTGATGTTGAACATTAGCATGTTGACACAGGTGACTATAAATTAAATAAGAAAATTGTTGTTGGTTAAAATAGGAAAATAATTTTAGGAATTTTAATTTACTTATTTTATTATATGAACTATAAAGTGATTTAACTTTTTTTCTTTGTACACTTTTTTATAAAATTATATGTTGTATTAGATAAATGATGGTGTAAAATAATTAACCTGTCTGGGATATTTTAAGTTGTTTATATGAATTATGGTAGTAAATAAAATATTGGTGAATTTAGATGAAATTTAATATTTGCTTTAGAGAAATTTAAAATGAGATAATCCATAATTCAAACCACTATTTTCTTTAATGAAATTTAATATTTAACTAACAACTTATCTGACTACTAATTTCTCTAATTGATTATCAAGACAAGTGTCAAGCTTTTATAAGTTATTTTTTTTTTAAATATTATAACAGTCTAAAGACTTAGTAATTTTTTATGAAGCAGAATTTGCCGCAACTCTAGCTAACAAATTCTATCAAATACTATACAAATTTCCATTTTAATTTCGAGTCTACACTTGGCAAATTTGTATCAAGACAAACGTCAAGTTAATGTCTTCACTTAAGCTCTAACATAGGGTTTACATTAGAGATTTTTGTATTATAATATGTAACAGAGTGTTAAGTGTTGAGAGTAACCATTTTGTATATATAATGTTAAATCTTAAACAAGCGTTAAACGTATTGTAATAAATAAATAAAAATTTTTGAGAAAAATTTTAATCAAAATATTTTTTTTAATAAAGAATAATATTTTAAATAAAACAATTTCACAAAAAAAATATATATATTGTTTTTTATGAGTGTATTCTTTGACACTAAATATTATAAGGTAGTTGTGTAAAAATATCTTATCACATTTCTTATAATACTAATATTTTTGTCTACACATGAGATAAATCTCTGAGAACGAAGTTGACACTCTCTGTTACATATTATGATATAAAAAAATTCATATAAAATATTTATGTTACGTACACGAGAGATTTGTTTGAAACAACAAATTTCAAACTCTTATCATGATAAATAATTTTTATAAATTATTGCAGCGTTATGACATTAAAGCTTAACGCCAATTCTATATAAGAGAAATTTTTATATGTATTGCAGATACCTTTTTATTTTTATCAATTATAAGAGAAAACGTATGTCATAATAAACCATGCAAAAGGTACCAACAACAATCAATTTGACGTATTATCAAGTCAAATTTGTCATAGTTCGAGTGCTGACAATTTTCTTTTAACGCTGCATTAATACTAACAAATTCAGTCTACATTAGACAAATCTTTATCACGACAATTTTTTGACGTTTGTCTTGATAAAAAATTGTCTAATGTAGACACAAAGTAAGAAAAACTAAATTTATTTAGCTATAAAACATCATTTGGTTCTTATAGTTTGTTGATGTATATTATTTTTTTAAGAAGAAGGACAAATCTTCATAGAAATCTCAATTAAATTATTATTTAAAACAAAAACAATAAAAAATGATATGAAAACCAAAAAGAAAAAGTGATTTATTATAATAAAATCTCTAGTGTAGAAGTCTTGACATTGCTTGGTAAAAGAAGTCGTTTTTATTTTTGTTGTTAGTTTCTGTATGCTTCTCCTATAATTGATAGAGATAAAATTTAGACAAACATTTTAAAATATTTATATTTACCTTGATCAACATTTTGCTAGTCTGGATGGGTTGCTCTATAAAATATTCTTAGATTATAAGTAAACATTTAACTAGTATAAACACTACGTAATAATAATAATAAAAAGATGGAACGTTTCTGTTCTAACAAAATTTGTATATTTATCTTAATAATAATATTGCTAGTCTGCATGGGTTGATATATTTTTTAAACTCTAAGATTTCTCCTACATCTGCTACAGAACTTTATCCTCCCTAATGATGCTAAAAAATTGTCTACACTAGACAAATTTCAATCCAAATAGAATTTTCACATTTAAATTGATAAAATATTAGTTAGTGTGCAAGGGCTAAAAAATTAATCTGCCCAAGTTTTTATATGGAATATTATTGTATAGCATAGAACTCACGCTTTGAACTGATATCCATAAGTTCTGTTTACAGTAGACAAATTGCTATTAATTTCTCAATCTGTATTTATTTTTTCACTAAAAAATAGGAGTGGAGCTTAGATGACAAATATCAAAATAAATAATACAAGATACATATTTCTGTTAATGTTAAGCTATTAACAAAAATCTGATTATTTCAAATATACAAATAGCAATTAAAACTTTATTCAAAATATTTATATGCCATGTAAATACAAAATTTTTTAGTTAAATGAATTTATTTATTTTTCTTTTAACTTTAACAGTGTAAACGCTCCATTAAATAATTACAAACACTTATTCAAAAATAAATACATTTTTCAAAATCAATTTACTTCCAAAAAAAATAAATAAAAATTTTTAATTAAAATTTCTGACCAATTTTAAAAAGTAAACTTTAAATTTAATAATTTTTTTAAATGTGTTCATTTGATTAATATTTTCCATGATATTCCTTTGGGGCAGACAACTTTATGAAATGTTCAAAAAAATAAAATTTAAAGATATTTTACTTGTTTGTATACATATACTTATGTTTTTTTTTATAATTTTTATTCATAAGAATAATTTAAAGATATAAATCAAAATTCCTGACACAGGATCATTAACCCTAAAAGACATTATAAAGCTGACAGGCAAGCAGACTCCATTAACAAAAAAAAAAACCAACGCAAAAAAAAAAAAAATGCCCCCAAAAAAACGACCATAAAAAATAATACAAAAAACATTCTTTGTTTTTGGTCAACAACAAAAATTAAGAAAACTTTATTATGAAGGTATGAAACGTAGGAATATACATTTATGCAATTTGAGTACATCCCATCCATCCATATTACTCGTGCATAATTTATCAAAGAATGCATATTTTATGAAGTCAAATTTATTTTCCTCTCCGACTGTCTGTCTGTCTGTCTTGCACCCTTTTTATATATTGGGTATTGCTTTTAAATAATGGCATTAGGTTGCACCTTTAAGTGATGACATAAAAAAATTGTGGAATTTTTTGTTGGTGTTACCTTTTTCGGTCTTGAAACCTAAAACTATGTATATTTGTATACGTTAAAGTAAAGCTTTATTATATGAATCTATGCTGGACTTTTTGGATTGAATTTACAGCAAATACCCTACAACACAATATTAAGAGGGGTAAACTTAACAGGTTGTTTATACCCTGATTATAAAATTTATTGTTATAACATGTTTGTTACAACTTATGATTAGAAAATGCTATTTTCCCATGATGTTTTTATATAAATAAATAGCTAGTGGAGACAACATATTACTTAAATATTACTAAAAAGATACATAGTGTCTATATTAGACAAATGTTTATCAGATTATTATTTTTGGTTATTAATTATTGAATTCACCATATTGTTGTTTTTGTGCAACTATTGCCACCTTCACGTTTATTTTGACGTTTGTATTGATAAAAAATATTGTCTAATGTGGACACTATGTTACTAATCTGCTTTCAAATGTAAAAAGTAACTAAAACAGGAAGTAACAAATACACATTTATTAAAATTAAGTAGCATTTATTCTTATTCCCTTTATTTGAAAAAACATAAAATTAAGCCAATAATATTTGCTTAGTATTTCCTTAAATATATTTGTTGTAAGAGTCTTTTAATTCGACTTCTATCTATTATTATAAATTAAAAACATTTTATAATGTAATTTTATTTTTAGCAAGTGTTTATTTACAAATATATTTGTTTAAATATGGTTATAAATATATATATTTTTTTTCTTTTGCAACAAAACTATTTTTATTAAATTGTTTATGTGTGAACAAATAAACAATGTATTGTTTGTACAAACAAACAACCAAACAGACAGACAAAAATTCATACAATATGTAAACTAAACTGTAAATATTCAGTTAATACTTTTTTTATATAAAAATATTTATAAATTCTTTTTTTTAATGTCTAAAAACAAAACAACAATAAAAAAGTTATGCACGTTTAAACGCAGTAAAATGCATTTAAAAAATGTTAGCGGCATTTTAAGCCACAACAACAATAACCAAACAACAAGTCGCAGTCATATTTGTTGTACTCATAGTACGTTCAATATCTTAATGCAGAGAGATGTTACGTTTTAGATAAAACTGTTTTCAACTTTTGAAAAGAATCCAAAAAAATAAAAATAAAAAAATTATATGAAAAATATGTTGTATTCTTTGTTCATATTTTATTTTTTTGTTTTTGTTGCTGTTATTATTGTAGACGCTAACGTTGACTACAGAATAGTATAATGATGTATTGTGTTGAAAGAGATTCTTAAACTTTTACTTTTCTACATATATTATTAATAATTTCAGACTTGCTTGGGGTCTCCACGTAATAATTTTTATGTTTGCATTTATAAAATTCGTCTGATTTATTTAAAATCTTTCAGAAAGACTGATTGTCCATTTATTCTAAGTGTCAAAGTACTTAGTTGAAAGGTGTAAAGAAAATTTAGGAATAAAAATTCTAAATAAAACTTTACTAAAATTAAGAAATTTTAAAAGTAAAATACAGATATAGTTATGTAGTTTTCTCCACTTTTAATATACCATTTCCACTAGCCATGTTTTTCTAATAAACCATGTTGAAATATTAAACCCTTACGTACCGTCTATACTAGCCTTTTTCTTGTTCGCACATGAACAAAACGTCGGCAGAAAAATACACACAATTTTTTCCATTTTGTTTTGAGTGGGAAAAAATTTGTCATAATTTTTTATTTGCCGACAGTGTCACTTTATTTTTGCATACAGCGCCTCTTCTTCCGCATGCAAAATTACATTTGATGGCAGACATGGTTGCTCGAACAATTGTGTGAACAACGGTGTGCGAACAAGAACAAAACATGAACATGTTGGGTACACACTATCCAAATGCATGTGCGCACAAAATTTTGTTCATTGCTCGAACATGGAAAAAGAGTGTGTGGACGGCGTGTTAGGTTAAAAGGATGATACAACTAATTGTAGCCGTTTCCCATAGACACCAAATTGATCAATTATGATTCCTTATCATTGCATTTCTTCTCTTCTTGGTATTCAAAATGTCTTCTAGATTATCAGACAAGTTTTAAAAGGAAAAGACGCAAATATATTAAATCCTCTATTAGGTAGCGTAGGGCATTTTTATCATGATAAAAATTTGTCTAATGTAGACTGAAATTGTCAGTATGATTGCTGTGTTAAAAAAATGTTCAACTTTCGATCTCTGACAACTTTGTTTTGATGTTGCTTGGTTGTGCTGGCTGAGTTTACATGTGTTCTTACACTCTCTCATTTAATTAAAGCTGAGAGCAGGGATGGAAAATTAAAATATTGTTTTGTATTAAAATAAACTTCAAATAGTTCTTTTTTTTCACCCTCGGAGTACTAAAATTAAAATTTTTGATATTGATAAATTTGAATTGATAAATATATGATTTTTTGATAGAAATTTCTAAATTGTAGTAGTATCCCATATTAAAATCCTCATATGAATATTTCAATAAATATAAAAAATGTTTTACCCCTTAAACGTTTGAATTTCTAAAAAGTACCGAATTTGTTTTTCTCATTTTTTTTTATAAGTTATGAATACGACATAAATTTTATCTGTATGTTCATTGGTATCAAATATTATTATTACTTATGAACATAAACTAAAAATATATAACATAGATTACTTTGCGAATATTATACACTATCGAACAAATAAAGTTTTAGCGATATCATAATTTTAGTCAAAAGACATTTATTTTCGTAAACGGATAAATAAAGGGAGAATACATTTAAATATTTACTACCCTAACTGTACAAATAAACTACAAATGAGTTAATGTCGCCGCAATTTCATCTAATTTTCAATCTAAACTGTTATTATTTTTTAACAAGATAGTTTCTCAACCCCATATTCTAAATTTGTCTATATTAAATACCATTGCGTCTATTTTACTTCATTTAACCATTCTGGAATCAAAAAATCTGTCTGGATTGTGGAAAGGATATATCCTTATTTGTCGAAAGTTATAACAATTTTTATATAATTAAATTAGTAGAATATCAAAACTAAGCATTTCTAAACCATGCTCCTTCCGATTTTTTATTAAAAAATTTTAAATTGGAAGTTAATCTAAAAAAATTGCAGTGTCACTTTATTTTGTCGCAAAAAATGCAGGACTAATCCCAGCAAATAATTTAGAAACTTATTTTACTCATTAATTTAGACAAGGGAAAATACCTGGAAACCACAAAATTCACCCATAATACATTTGGAAGGCAATTATTGTGAATTATATACCATGAGTAAAAAACCGCACTTTATTTTGTTCGAAGGTGCACAGTGGGGCCAAAAGCAAAATAAATGGTAATAAGTATGGAACTTTGAAACTACTGAGAAACACATCGAGAGTAAACTTAGTCACTCGAGTCGTTTTTTCGAAAATAACCATATTTTGAATAATAACAATTTCGACTTCTAAAAATATATAGTAAAATTATACATATTTTTCTGATTTTTACATTTATCAATTCTCCATTTTATATTTTATGTCACGTAAAAAAAATATCTTAATAACTATAGTCATTTAGAAATTATTCAATCTCAAATTTTTTAAATATGTCAATATGAATATAATTTGCGTTTGTTTCAAGAAAAATGTACTAAAAATTTTAATTGCAAAAAATAGTCAAATTTATTTAAAAAAAAAAATTTTTGTAATTTTATTTTAATGGTTATAAGGCAAAAAATTGAAGGTCAAAAATTAGAAATTTATTTTTTGAAGTTAGGTATTTTTTAAATCATACGAGATAATTTAGTAAAATAAGTATGTTTTTTTTTGTCTTTCTTAGGTTCGGTTAATATTTGCTTCAAATCGATTAATTTTTGTAAAAGTTATAAGCCCCGATATGTTTTTCACTCTCGAGGTAGTTAATTTTACCCACTGTGGCGGCACCCGTGCTGAAGCTACAGAGCCAATCTAACATTATTCTGAAAGCCTAACTTCTCCTCTACCGATGTACTATAGTATCAACTTTTCCATCCCTAGCTGAGAGTGTAAAGAGTACAAAACCCACTGAAAAAAATTATAGAAATGAATTGTTTGGTAATAAATTCTTTAATATTCATGTTTCAACATAAAGTTGAAATAATAGTAGTCATATTTTTTTGGCAATATAATCAATTTAAGTGTAGGGAAAGGGAAAGTGAAAAATTAAGTTTTGTGTAATAAAGCAACATGTAAAATTGATGCACTTCATTTACTAAACCGAACTTTTCTTTGAGTGCATTTTTCCACTCTTCCTAACTTTGAGTCTACATTAGACAAATTTTTATAACGACAAACATCAACAAATTATCGTGATAAAGATTTGTCTAATGTAGACTGAATTTGTCAGTATTATTGCAGCGTCAAAAGA
>MINK01031118.1:0-11830 GCA_001735545.1 Phormia regina
AAATTATTGACTTTATGAATTTTATTATTGAATTTGAAATTTAGTTTTTTCTGTGCATTTAAACAGTTAAACTTTTATAGACAAAAAAAACGTAAACAAAGTTTTTAACTCTGATTCTTTACTTATCACTCGTAAAATTTTTCAAACGTAAAAAATCTGTTCAAAATTAAAAAAAAAAAAAAATATTTGCAAAGTATATTCACAGTTGTGTATGTTTTAGATGTTTGGGGCACTCGTACATATACACTTAAAAAAATATAGTATATTTTAATGTACTTCTTTTTAATATCACATTTTTTTTTTTATAAAATTAATATATAATTGAAAATAAGTCGAATATCCAGTGAATACTTTTTAATATATTTTTAATATTGTTATAACAAATTTTATTTTACTTTTAATAAAGTGCATAATTTTTTTAGAGTGTATGAGTTTTACTTTGATTATTTTTGTATGTATTTTCTTTATTTATTGGTATTTGTTTATTTAACTTTATTCTAAGTTCACACATGCGGGTGGTAAAGTTTAGAATTTTAGATTTGTGTGCAAATTTATTTTTCCACCATTGAAAAAGACAGGAAATAGAAAAGGTTAAAACTTTATTTAATTGAGTATATTTTTCTATTTTATTTTAAAGGGAATTAAAAGTAGAGTTTTATACCGTATAATTTATATTTTAGGGGTATCCTAAAATTTAAATTAAAATTTGAAGTATTTTTTTTGAGAAATGATATAAATATTTGAAGCTAAAAAAACTTTAAGTATTTTTTGGCAATATAGATAGACATGTTCTAAAATCTGGAAATAATTTTTTTTTTTTTGTACGAAAATATTCAAAATCTCAGTCCGAAAAAAAACTTGTTTCAATACTTGACTTTTTTTTATTCAAATAGTCATCCTGCCTTTGTGAAAACGTGTCTCATTAGATATTTTGTATGTGTTTAACCAACATATGGGGCGGCTTTGACATTTTTGAATTTAAGAAAGCAAATTAAAAATAAATTTTTTTAAGTACACAAAGTTTATATAGAGCTTGAGGAGAACTTGTTCCCCAGAAAGATTCCGATTTTGTTCTAAACGTATTTGACTTAAGATTTCTATTGAAAACATTACAAATATTTTTCAGTCCGATTAATATAACCTTTTATTGGATAGATATGTGGTGAACCACATTAATTTTAACTTAATTAGTTTAAAATTTTGTTAACATTGATTTTTTAATGTTTATTTTTTTGAGAATTTTGTCAAAATAACTTCTTTAAATAAAACACAAAAACATAAAATTTATTTTTATTTATAACAAAATGTCTATACTGGTGACGCCGACGTTTAAGAGGAAAAAAGCTGCAGATTTCTTAGTCAGGGTTCACATACAGCAAATTTTCTTGCTGCAATTCTGACTTTGTAGACGAGAGAGGTAAATAGAATGTAAAAGTTTAGTATTATTTTCTCCTCTCTATCCTATAAACCCAAAATTGCGGCAAGAAAAATAGCTACGTGTGATCTCGGTCTTATATTTAAAAAAATGGAATCTTCCTTTAACTGGTAGCAAATCTGAGAAAATATTAAGAATTGAAACTTAAATAAAAATTTTACAAGCTGATGATCCTACTCGTTATGACATTTAGATTGCACTCTGCTATTATGAAATCTAGCGATTGCGTAAAAAAAATTAGGGTCCAAATTAAGGCCTCCGTGTTTAAATAGGGTAAAATTTACATTTACCCAAATATCTCTTGAACTAAAAGAGATAACCTATAAATGTAAGCATATGTTTTCTAGAGATTTACTAGAACTATCCACATGAAGTCTACCTTCTGACCGTTAGATATCTCCAATGATTCACAAGTTACAAAATTATTTCGTAAAAAATACGATTTCAAACACTGTGCGCCAGAAACTATAGCATATTTCATAATAATGACTATCAGTCATTTACGTTGCTAAGCTAGAATATATACACCACCACCATGGGTTGAGGAGAATTATGCGTTTGTGCTGAAGTTAATTTCACCCAAAATATTGGTCATTTATGTCAATCGGCTTAGGATTACTTTTTGTGTCGATTTAATATTATCCGTCCATGTAAACCTTCTAATCCAACTACAAGTTGCAATTTTGAACATAAATTAGTGAAGTTTCTTACAGTCCAAAAACGAAGCTTATTGAAATTGATTATGATTGGTCCATTATTTCTCCTAGCTCCAATAGAAATTTCCTTCCGAAAAAGTGGTCTTCCGATAATAAATCCCTTAAATTTGGCGCATGCAAGTTGCATATAAGTCTTAAACTGTGTACCGAATTTTAGATAGGTCCATAATTGAAATAATATGAAATATATTAAAATAAAGACATGCGGACTACCTTCTTTAAGACACTTAAAACAAGACTAAATGAGTTTGAGCGTTGTAGGTCTTGTAGTTGAATTTTTTTATGTTTGTAATGAGAAAGTCGCATCTAATAAAATCGAAACGAGAAGTAGTACCGGATTTCTAAAGAAGTCGTGGCAGAAGACAAAAATGAATGTGTTAATTTTAATACACATAATGGTGCACAGTGGGCCAGAATCAAAATTTTTTGGAAATAAATCTGTTACATCTGATCGACTGATTGGATTTGCTTAAAATTTGGTATTTACGTAGCAGAGGAGAGTACAGTGTTAAGTTTGGAAGGGGGACTGAACAGACCACTCCACGGCGGAGCTAAAGAGGCTCAAAGTTGGGTACCTCCGACATATACATTTTTTTTTAATAGCTTGCCAAATTTTTGTAGGCACCAAAAACATATTGAATAAAAAAAATGTAAGTCAACATCTTTATCGAGTCAAAAAAAGTATCTACATTTTGCATATTTTTTGTTACTCTTATCAGTGCTTACAATAATGTATAAGAATATTTGAAATTTTATGAGAAACAAAAATTTGGCAAGCGCTTATGTCAGAGATACCCAACTTTAAGCCCTTTAGAATCGCCCCGGAGGGGTCTGTTTCCTCCCCCTTCCAAACATAACGTTTTACACTCCTCTGCTATACATATACCAAATTTCATGCAAATCTGAGTAGCTGATCAGAAGTTACAGATTTATTTCCAAAAAAATCGATTCTGCTCCACTGTGTGGTGTAAAGTATCATATGGTTGGGCTTAACCGACTACATCATTCCTTTTAGTTTTTATTGTAATATGAATTATTAAACATGTTAAAGGTTACTGCTCCTATTCATTAATTTTCCGTTATAAAACAATTATATCGAATTGTTTTTTTACCAGCTTTATAGGTCCAATACAGAAATGTATAGGTAAATAGAAATCAACCCAGTCAACAGTTACCAATGTACTTTGAATTAACGATATTGATTTTCTAAGTTTAAGTTGTCATCTATTTTCTCTTATAACATCTTGTTGTAGTCTAATAAATCTAATCAAAATATTTTACAATAAAAAGCCACAATAAGTCGATACCCTTAGAGACCAATTGAACTGACTAAAACGGAAACAAACACTTGGAAACTTTCAACAATAATATTCTTTAGATTTTTATTTCTTTCTTATATATTTTTATTCATTCATATTATTTATATTTATTTACCCCCTTAGGAGGTGATGTCCAGTGAAGCGATCTCATTGAAGTTTCTTGATGTGGTGCAAATTTTACTTAAATATTGTGGCAATCAAACGACGGCAGCTAAAAATAGTGAAACCCAGGCGGTTTTAATTGATTTAATTGCAACAATTGGTTTCTTTTGTGCAAATAACAAACAAAATCAGGTATGATTTAGCAGCAGCTTAAATGTATGAATTCTTTAATTTATATATTTTTTTATTTCGTGTTATTTTTTTAGAATCTTTTAACTTCTGAACAATGTTCCAATATAATTAAGAATTTAACTAAACTACCCGAACATTTGAATGTGGTAGTTTATCCATGTCTAGTAACAGTAACGTTCCAAAATCAGGAAGCTCGTAATGTGATATCACGTGATTTTAATTTAGAGGTGTGTATTAATATTTTAATTATATATATATTTTTTATAGTTTTTTGGTTTTTAATTTGTACTATTTTTTGTTCTGTTTTGTTTTTGTTTTTACAGTTTTTGGATGAATATAGTAAATCGGATAAGGCCAAAAAGAATCATTTGGTTGCTTTGCTCAAGGAAAATACATAAAATGTTAATGTGTCTTATTGCTTCCTTCATATTTTAGAATTTAAATTAAAAAATCATTAATAAAAACAAAGACATCTTTTAGAAAGGTGCTGGATTTAATTTTATTCTTCATTTACTAAAAGAATGATGACTGCCTATTTTTTTTATCTACAATACTCTCGAATGTTTTTTTTTTTGTCTTTTATTATTATTATTATTATCCCATTTAAATATATTACTATTAGCTATTATATGAATTAGTTTCTTATTATTATTATTAAAAAAACTATTGTAATCTATTGTATGCGAATGAATAACTAATGAGACGTGATCCTCTACATTCTTATAATGACCATAAATATACAAAACTTTCTTAAATATGTATCTCATAATAAGTTGATATTATATAAATAAACATGAATTTGTTAATAAATTTCCTTTAATAAATTATCCTTATTTACCTCTTTTTTTATTAGTTCCATTCCAATACTTAACAAGTTTGCAGTTTATAATTTGGCAAAAAAAGTGATTAAAAATTCTTTTTTTTTTATTTTTTCGGATAATTTTAATTTTTTTGCAAACCTTATTAGGCCTGGAATGGAGAAATTATTCTACTTCCTTTTTAAAAGTATTACTGTTTTTTCCATTTTCTGTATTTTTTTATTATTTTAATTTTATTTTATTTTAGTTTTAATAAATTTTTTTGTTGAAAAACTCTTATTCCCTTTTAATGTTTTGTAATCTTATTATTTAGTTAAAATATATTGTTTTTTTTTAATAATCTTGCAAAAATATTTAATATTTTTTTAGGCATTTTAAAAGAAATTTTACTAAATGCAACTAATCTAGTTTTAGACAAAGAACTCAATGAAATTATGTAACCATTTTATATATATATTTGTAGCTGTAAGTTGCAACAAATTAAAGAAGAAATAAAAAACATATTTTGAAATACATAAAATATTATTAATCGTAAATTGTTTTTAAAAAATATTTTCCACTGAATAAAGGAATTATAACACCATTTTTACTAAAAAATAATAAAATTTTAAGTCATAGAAAATACTTAGAAATGCAACTTGTTCTCAAAAAACCCAACTCAGCTGTCAAAAGAATCTAACATTTGTATGTGTAAGTAGAATTTTCTATAGAACTATATCATTTATATATGTGAAAAGATTAATTTTTCTTAGCTGAGCGTATTAAAATTGTAGTGCTTCTAGTTGTTTTCTATGGCCAAAATTGTTTTATTTAAATTTTTGAAAATCCCAAATCGAAATTAATTACATAATTAAAAGTTCTTTTTAGGGCCAAGGTCAAATCTTCGTCTTAAATTATTGTTAAAAAATCAATAATAAAAAGTTTATATTAAAGTTAAAGAACTTTAAAAGTTTCATTTAACAAAATATTTATACAAATTGTCAACCTATCAACCTATAAATTATAGCAAAATAAACTTCATGGCTACAAAAATATTGTAGTTGTTTTTATCTTGTGATAAAAAAAGTGTTTGCAATTTTTTTAATGCTGCCATATGGACTTTATAATTCATATCAACAACAACAAATAAAGAAAAGAAAAACAAAACAAAAACCAACTCTCGAGGGTGGAATCAAGCATAAAATACGCACAAGTACCAAAAGTAGTAGACAACAATAACAATATATACTAATGTTGATTTGTTGTAACTTGTTCCTGCTTTTAGTTTTTTTATGTCGTATGTCGTATTCTTATATTCCTGTTATTGCTATTGTAGCCTGCTCATGTTCATCAAGTGACAGATTGAAATCACTCAACTTGAATAAAATGTGACAGTGATAATGAAAGTCTATTTTCAAGTTAGGGTCTGACGCATTCACATTCACACACACACATACTTACATATTATTAAGCAACTCTATACTATGTAACGTTACGCAACATAAAATTAACACAACAACTTCATCATCATCATGTTTGACTGAAAAATATTCGTATTAAGATTTTAAAATATGACTCTCTCTCATAGAATTTTATTTTCTGCCTTTTTACCAAAACAATAATCTTAAACAATTCATTGTCAACGATTTTTTATTCCATTCGTTTAAGACTTAAATCTTTGTAATTTTTTTAATATACACCCTACGCTTAGCAATACGATAGCATTCCCCAAATTTGTAGCAATTAGTTAATAGTCTTCCATGTTGGTATGGGGTTTACATTCAAAATCATTTATATATTGCACTGGTTCCTCTAAATGTCTTCCCGAGAAAAAGATATACAGTAATCATGTATATCCAATGGAAATATTTTACATAATTTTCTCTAATTTTTCGCTTTTATTTTTTATCTAATTTATGTGAAAAATCTTAGTAATAATTTATGAAATCTTTTCGATTCTAGACACAACTTGCACAGTGGCGCAGAATAGAAAATTTTTAGAAATAAATCTTTAACTTCTGATCGACCAATTGGATTTTCATGAAATTTTGGTACAGGCCAAATAACCCAATAGGTCATGTTACACACCCTCCCGAATTCGACCAATTTTACATAAAAATTTTGACTTTAGTCAAATATTTTCTCAAATCCCAAAGTACGAATCGACAAACGGAATGTATTTTAAGAATCCTCAATATGTTGATAAATGTTTTAAATCAAAATATATGGGACTTCGGAAAAATGTGGATTTTATAGCCGAAAATGTGAAAAAAAAATGAGATTTTCTTTCATATTCTCCTTTCGGTAGTTGTTTGGGAGTTATGAAATCTTAAAGTTTTTCAATTATCTTATTTTATACACTGTTTTTTAATAAAACTTTAAGAGCTTAACAATAGTTGTAAAGCAGTATTAAGTTTTTTTTTTTTTGTGAATACGGCAGCTAGTAAGGTGATCGATGCGGTTTTCCAACCGGTTTTTTTCAGCAAATGTGCTGTCGGTTTTTTCAAAATGTTCGTTTTTCGAATGTTGAATAGACCGGTTTTTTGTAAACACAAAAAACAGGGTTTAAGAATAGCTTTTTATTTCAGAATACACGTACTAAATACTGATATTGAATTGAAATTTATTAATGTTTATAAAGTATTCATAAAATTCATAAAGTATTATTTCTAATGTTTTAAAAATATAGTTTAANNAAATATAGTTTAAGGTTAAATCGAAATTAATTCTGTAAGATTAAATAAATAAATTAGTAATAATTATAATAGTTTTATCTATTGTAACACCGCGGTGCACCGTTTCAGTAAAATTGATTCTTGCTTTTTTCATATTAACCCATGTTTTCGTTTATGTTAAGTAAAAGTGAAATATATTTTTGATGATTATTTTATTAAAATTTTTATACTTAATACCAACAATGGTGGGGAGGGTATTATGCGTTTGTGCTAATGTTTATAACAACCGCAAATATTGATCTAAGAACCACTTTAATTTGTACCAATCGACTTCAAGTCAATTTAACGTTCATGTAAAATTTATAATAAAAATCAAAATACGCAATAAATTAATGAAATTTGGCACATAACAAATAATCTCCCGGAAAAGAGGTTTAAAATCCATAAATCCCTTAAATGCAGCAATAATCTTTGCACATGTAAGTTTCATATAATTTTAAATCTGTGTATCGAATTTCATTAAGAACGGTCCATAATTGTCCACGAATTTTTATGGAATAAGGTATTGTCTGGCTTGACCGTCTATATTTTTCTTTCTCGTTCTTATTGGGTTAATAGTTATTTCCAAAAATAAATATGTTTAATAAATTTTGAATCCTTTTTTCCATCTCTTCAGCACATGCCCTGCAGAAAACCTCCGATAACAGTATTTTGGAACCTCCGATAGTGATATTTGGAACAAGGTTTTCTCGATAGCCTCACTGATCTAAAGTGAAAGAATGTGGATGGTTTCATGATTAAAATCCAGCACAGAGACATAATGTCAATATAGCAACAATTTCTTTTACGTCTTTATACATCTTCGAAATTATCTCTCTTTACTATATATTTCTCTTCGTCTACCCTATATTTTCTATTGTCTCTAATATCCTATCCCCGTTACTCTTCCCCTACATCCTTCCACATCCTATGTCTATTTTTCTTCTTCTTACAGGTAACACAAAAGGAGCTCTTAGGACCTAAGTGAGCCATAATCAACCTAAACCAACATATTCGATAATTTAATAATTCGGATTGAGGTCTGCAATCAACTATGTATCCGGATTATAGAGCTTATACTGTGATTAAAAACGATGTTAGGTCTTATCGAGAATTGTCCATTCTGCACCACTGTACATGATTGCTTTTTGTTTAGCTCCGTGTGGTCCTTGGAAATTTTATTCCATAAATCATCCTTATGGTAGCGTATTAAAAATGCCTCTAATATCGTTTTTCTGCTTATATATATGTTTATGTAAAATAATAGAAATATTGCAAAGAAATTGATTTTTTCCCCTTTACACATGACAAGCAAAACATTGTTCATTAAAAAAAAAACACACACACTCAGAAAGCCAAGTGCTTTAATCGTGTGTTTTTTTTATTTTTCATTTGACAAATTTAAGAAAATAATCATCGTCATCTTCATTATTATATATTTTTTATTGCTATTGTTGTCTAATACAAATAGAACACAACACACTTTCTTAACAAAATCATTGTCATTTCCCTCTTCCTTTTTAATTTTTTTTTATTTTATTCCGGTAATGAAAATTTATAATGGGGGAGTTTATGATTTAAACTGACATGTTTATTAAAAAAAAAATATATAAAATAAACTCACACAAACAATCACAATTCCAATCATAATCAGTCAGTCTCACCAACTCCTTGTCCCTGGTAGATTTTAATTTGTATTTTGTTCTGTTTGTTTCCAGTTCACCTTTTGTGTAGCAGACTTTTTGAAACTGAATTGTTGTCAAACACTGTTGCTGTGGAACTGTGCTGTTGTGTTGTGGGGAAGGAGAATAAGTTTTTGCAATGAATTGCAATTCACCAAAATGTTAAAAAAGCGATGAATTTTTTTATTTTGTTTTGTTTCATAATAAAGTGAACAAAAAGTGTTTAAGAAATTAATTTTCGTGTCGCTTGAATATAAAACGGGAACGACATTTATTATACAAGTCAATGGTAATTTTCATCAACGTATTTGTTTTTATTGTTGTAAAATGAATGTGACATTTCTGTGCAAAGCAAAGAGTGAGAATTTTATTGTTATTAACTGTTCAAGAGTGTATTGTTTTTGTTGTTGATTACAAATGAAGGAAGTTACGATTCCAAATGGGTGGTAGAGTAATTAAAAGCAAGTATTAACAGATGATTACAACCGATTGAGATTAATCATGTGAATGCTGATACTTAATATTGGATATACATATGTATGTATGTATATATATTTATGTATTGAAATAAATACTTATGAGCAAATAAATTATATCGTATGTGAATTTTTTTTCACAGATATTTTTAAAAGATATATCATATATAATAAGGCTTTGAAGTTGAAAAATACTTTAATTTATTAAATATTTCCAAACTAGGAAAAACTTTATAAATAAATAAAATGTTTGCGAAAGCATTTAAAAATTTTTGAAAAAATTAAAAAATTGTCTAAAAGGACTATTTGGGTTTGAGATGGTGTACCGTTAATGAGATAATGCTAACTGTATATCAAAGTGATAGAGTTCAACAAAATGTTCAAACTAAGATATGAAGCTGAAAAACGTATGGCTGAAAACTTATGAATCGATTTGACCGATTTAAGAAACCAATATGAAAGTATCAAATGCAAAAATCGTAATAACGCGTATTGACCTGTAAGTGTGTTAATACTACACAAATATATTTCACCTTGTCATTCTTTTCTACAACATTTATCTAAGAGTATTATTAAGAGTAAATCTATATAATAATGTATGTCTTTTGAAATCAGTTTTTACGAAACCTTAGTTATGGGATATATCTGTTTTATAACTCAAATTATAGGGAATATTATTTAAAAACCCGAAGATACCTCAAACATTCGTTGTTGTTGTCGGCTTTTTTTATAAGCTTTTATACCAGCTGTGACTTCTTAATACTTAGCATGGAAACTCGGAATCTTTTTTTATTTATTTTATTTTTTTGCTCAAAACGCATTTAAAGACTTTTTGAACAACCAGCGAAAAATCGATCATATACGTGTTGGAAAACAATACCATTCAGTATCAATAGTGAATCTGCCCCGTATATGTTCGAAATAAATCATTAACGAAAATTGATACTAATTAGCTTCAAGTTGTCACTACCTAGGTATCGAATTATATGTCTTCTTTTTTATATATTAAAAATTTGTAAACGCACGTCATCAAAATTTCGATACCACAATTGTTAATTTGATCACAACAGTTGTGGGTTTTGAATCGAATTGTTTTTTTCTCAGTGAAGCTAAGTTTTTCTATTGGTGATCATTATTCGTTTAAATTTTGGTTTTTTATTAAACAAATCATTCCATAAAGAACATAGTTTTGGGTCCCTGTAAGACTTCTACAAAACCCTGAGACCATATTTCTTAACAAAAAAAAAAATCGATTTTTTTCAATATGTTTTGCTGAAAGAAACTTAATCAGTCAATTACTAAAAGTATCAAAATTTGATTAGATTTCTAAGAAAGAATTCAAAAGCAGATATAATTACAACTTTTCTGTGCCCAAAAATTTTTTTGTTCAGTGCTGTTAAAAAAGTATAACTTGACATTATACCGGGTTGGACGGCGTTGCAAATTTGGTCATAGTGGAGAGATATAAATATTATTTTTAATAAAAGTACTTTTATTTTTTAATATGATCAATTCCGTTGATTTTAGGAAGGAATTCATCCATTTATATAAAATTGTAAATTGTTTTATATACCTTTGTTGTGTAAGCTTTTCAGTGAGTAGTACAATATTGGTCATCCTGTAATTTCTTTAAATAGTTTCAATGGACATTGAGCAGAGTATATATTAAATCTTAGGGGCTATATAATCTATCTAAGGTGACAAATTCTTTTTTATATCGTGTTACCTTTTTATTTTTAATAATAACTGAACTAAGTTTTTTGCCGGAAGTCCTTTTTGTAGATTGAAAAATTGTTTTTATTTTATTTATTTATTTTTTTTTTTGAAATAGTGTCTCCTAAATAAATTTGTATACATTAATTAGGGAGTATTATATATAATATGTATTATAAAATAGAGTTAATAACAAAACAAATTTCAAAATAATGCTCTATTTACATATTTATTTACTATAAAACTGCCAATTTTTTTTTTTTTTTTTGCTTTTTATGTGCACACTTTCAAATAGAGAATATGTAATGTATTTTTCTTATTTTTGTGAAAAGAAATAAATTCACTTCTTATAAAGGACAAATATTTGTTAGTACCTATGTGCTAACAGTGTTACAAAATTAGTTTTGTTAAAAATTTAATACTTTAAAAAATAATTTAAAATTTATGATAACCTTTAATTTTTTGCTTATGTTCTGCACAGCACTGTTTATATTTATATTTTCGGTAGACGTCGTTTATATTTTGTTGAAAAAAAAACTAAAAACTATTTTTTTAGACATACAGCGTTAGAAAAAATAATAGGGACGCTCTAATTTTCCAATATACTCTTACTTTTTTATTTACTATTTCATAAATATAAGTATATACATGAAATTAAATAACTGCCAAAAATATACATATATA
>MINK01031188.1:192-14380 GCA_001735545.1 Phormia regina
GTTCCACTTTTGAAGTTGTGAAAATGTTCTCTTTTTGAAGAACTTCAACGCTTTTTGCTTGGTATAAATAACAATACAAACAACTTCAAACTTCTCAATCCAGAAAAAATTAAAAAAAGACAAAATCACCACAATGAAAAAAAAAATCATAAGAAGAATTATTAGGGAAGATAATTATTGCACAAACTCTGAGATTTATTTGTCCTTTCAGCTTTAAAAAATGTTAGAAGTAAGAAAAGAAATATTTTTTTTAATGTATTTTAACGCAATTTTTGTTATTTTTATATTGCGAAGAATGTTTTATGGATTGCAATGAAAACAAAGCCCACTGTTACTACAAATTTTTTGATTGTAGATTTCCTACTAACAACACACTTGTAATACTACCAGAGAATTGCAATTGTATGCAGGAAGGTGATTTTACCAGAATTGTTACAAAAAAAAGAAGAGTTTAAGAAATTAAACTCTCTGGCATTTAGTGCAAGACAAAGGCATTAAATTGATGGAAAATTTAAGGCTTAAAGGTAAATAAAAAGAGATTTCGTTTTTCAAAGTTTTACACAGATGATTACAAACTGAAATTTAATAAACAAATTAAATAAAGATTATGTTTTATTATGGAATAAAAATATATATTTATATACATACTTAGTTTAATTTTAATTATCCAAATTTAATTATTGTCATAATATATATATTTTTTTAAACAAAATTGTAATTCTGCCTCAAAACCTCAATGTTGGAATAATAACTAACTCCATTGCTACTTTATTTTTATCATTTTGTTACAGTTTTTTGGTTTCGTTATAACTTTTCTATTAAACACTCTAATTACAAAAGTTTTTTAATAAAAAATTATTTCTTTCCTATTCATTCATCTAAGGGGTCATTTGAAACGAAAAGAAAATATAACAACAAAAGCTCAAGCTGCAACAGCAGGAATAAAACAAAAACAACAAAACATTCAATTATACATTTGTATTTATGTATGTAAGTATGTATATATTTTTGTATATAAAAATGTAATGTGTCATTTTATTTTATAACATTCATAGACAGATTTTTGAGAAAAAAAAATAAATAAATAAAAACACACACACACCATCATAGAAGAAATTATAAAATAAAACCAAACAGTAAAGGAAATGCCGCCATATTGTTTGAAAGCCACCATTTATGTTGTTTGATTGCTTTTTGAAAAGAGCATAAAAATAAAAAGAAATAAAAAAAAAACAAAACATTTCTAAACATGACATTTCATTAAAATTTGCAATCATCATTTATTTTTCAAAAGTCCAATTGAAAATAAAACAAAAACAAAACGGAGAAAAAGTAACAAGAATAAGAAAAATACTTAACAAAAGCTACTAAACAATATGGTGGCTGTTTTGTGGCTGACATTGTCAATAAGTAGTAGCAATAACGATACAATGATTGTGGCCTATAACTGTAAATAAATGTTTATGAGGGCAGGTTAAATGTGTTAGATTTCATTAGGGTTTTAGACGATTTATGGAGACCCTAATTGATTTATTTTGAAGTAAAAAAATTGAAATAAAATTGAGAATGCTTTCTATTTTATTAAATTTTTGTTCCGGAATTTTTAAATTTTTACATCTTTACATCGAAAATTTAAAATAATTTGAGAGCGAATTGGACATTCTGGAGCAAAACTGGTTAAACAACAATGTCCTGGATTTTTTCAAGTTCTATTTACACTTTTGCTCTTAAAATTTTGCTTTATATTACACTAACGAAACAAATCGATTGAAAATCCACAACGGTTGTGATCGCATTGACAACATAAGGTATTGGCTTCATGATACCGTTTGTTAACAAATTTTAAATAAATGAAAAGTAAAAATAAGAACTCGATACTGAAGGGGTTTAATCTTGATAGCAATTGATATATTCTTTGATGATTTGAAAACGCAGTTTTGAATTTGAACACATACGGGGCAATATTACTATTGATAATAAATTGTATGGTTATCAACATGTATCTGTCCTAAGAGTAAATTAAACGGTTTCTAGAAGTTTTGTAACCAAATTTATATTGATATTAAAATTATTTACACAAAATTTCGTTGTCGTAAATGCTTTTGTTAAAGAGAAAAGTTCGCAAAGAAGCTATCACGGACACTGTGCTTACTAGTACTCTGTTTCTTGTATTTAACCCATAACTTTTTTTGTTTAACTGATTTTGCCATTTTGAATGCCATGCAAAATGTGTATAAGATTAATATTTAACCAAATTTCCACCCTCTAGATGATACCGTCCGAGATCTATCCTGCTTCCAACAGACGGGTGGACATATTTAGATCGACTCAGCATCTCAGAGCTAGAAACTTTATATTTTTTGTTGGTGGGTGGAATGAGAAAAAAAGGATTAAAAAATAAACAACAACAGTTTCATTGAATAAATAAATATTTTTGAAACAAAACAAACGTATGAATAAAACAGCAATCATTTGATTTTTTTTTTCAAACTGATATTTATTTTTAAAGATATTTATTAGATTCATCATGATGGATATTTATATTAAAAAATATTAGTCCCTCTTATTTAATAACTTTTATAAACTAATAAAAATGAAGATACATCAAAATTTAAGTTTTGATTTTTTCAATCGAGCGCTTTTTTAACGCAATATTTTAAAGTTTAGAATATTACGAATATTTACAAACCCTGCATCATAATACAATAAGAGGATAAGGTATAAAATAGTCTATATTATCGGCATTTAAATTCTTCCTTGAACTTCTAAAACTCCAACTAATAAAGTGTAGCATGGTATACCTATCCCCCACAACATTTTATTTAAAAGTAGCAAATACTTATGCGACTGTAACTAATTGACATCTCAATGGAATATTGTTGTTAAATAAAAGATGTTCAATTGTTGTTTTCCTCCTTATCTTCTCCTTCTTCTTTCATATATATATTTTAAAGCTTCTTTTTTCCAAGCTTTCTTTTGTTTCTTTAACACTTTAAAGCAAATACATTTTTCATCTGAACGTATACAAAATTGTAAGGCAAAAACAAGGAACAGACTACAATAACAATAATAATAACAAGAAATAACAATATTCACAAAATGTCACCATAAAATATATTTTTTATATATATTTTTGTTTTTTGTTTTCTTTTTTACTTAGTAAAAGCTAAAAAGAAACTCAAGTCCTTTTTCTTTATATATATTTTTTTGACTAATATTTGCTGCTTTGTTGCAAAACGACAGCCAACGTACATATATATGTATAAACAAATTAGTATAAAATACTATACACACATATTTGCTTACATACATACAAACAAATATGTATATGAAAATATAAATATTTTTTTTACTCCATTTTTCATAGTGTCCTTTTTGCCAGTGTGTTGTAAACATTGTTTTAATGTTCAATCCATTTGTCACTTGCAATTATTACTTTTTGTCCTTGCTGTTGTTTTTGTTGTTGTAGTTTTGTTCCCCTTGCATACTGTTTGGGTTGTTATTGTCATTGTTCGACTAATGTAAAATAAGTGTAAATAAAGCAATAAGACCATTATGTGTTATAAGACTGAGAGACTGGGGAGATTGAGTATATGTGTATTTATGTCCTAAGTACGAATGTAGTTGTGAGATGTCATTGCCATTGTGTATTGTGTATACATATATTTATATAGTTAATGTTGTTGCAACAAAATAGTAGTTTCACTTGCATAATTACATCTTTAAAAATTGCTGTCATTTATTTTAAACATTTAATTTTTTTTCTCGCTGTATTTGTATAACTTTTTATATACGTGGATGATTTTAAAATTTGTTTATAAGAAGAAAATGTATTGCTAATTTTCCATAGAAGGAAAATTAATCAAAAAGAAGAAGTTTTTGTATAAAAAGAAAGAATCTATCGCAATTTTCCTATCTCATATAGAAAAGAAATTTTATCGTAAATTTCGCATAAAAAGAAAATTTGTCACAAATTTCCTATAAAAAAATTCGATCGAACATTTCCTATGATAATAAAATATTAAATATTTGCCATTAGAAGATAACGAACACTGACCGTCAAAATATCGTAACCGACAGCATTTTAGAAATCTGTGTTTTGATAAAAGTGTATTATTTAGAATCATTTGCATCATCTGTCAAAATTTCATCGACGCATCAAGTGTTATGTCAGATTTATAGCGAAATGGGGGACGAATTTGTAAATAAACACAAAAAAGTTTCTCCTGAAAAGATTTGTTTTCTGCACTTACGACATTTCTATAAAAATAAAAGGTTTATTTCGTTATTTCTTGTTAAGAGAAAAATATATCTTCATGGAAAGCTTTTCAATTGATCTACTAATTGCAAAAACTCAGGAGTAATATAATAAATAAACTCTACTCATACTCTACTCTCTGTTTACATTCTTTCTCATTTACACACACATATTATTTATAAAAACTTATTTGCTAGAGTAAAGTAAGTTTTTGTGTGCATTAAAATAAAAACAACATATAAAAATTATAGTCATTTGAGTCATTGTTTGCGGCAGTGTCCAGCAACCATACAAACAAACATTTGAAAAAGTTATGATAAAAAATTTGCAATTTTCTTAAAATAAATTAATAAATAAAAGGATATTTGCTATTTTGAGAAATTAATTTTTGTTTTGAAATTTCTAAATAATTTTCACATTGAAATAATATTTAAGTGTTTGCTGGGTATCTATATGTACATATGTATGTAATACGTGTACTCATATTAACGGTATTATATTTTACGCACTTGTTGGCATTTTGGCATGAAGTAGAAGAAATACGAGAAAAATGTTTTTAAATCCTCGTTTATTCTATACTTTATTATTGTTATTGCTTTTGTTGTTTTTATAATAGTTGTTTATATATTCTTGTTGTTGTACGATTATTTTTTTAATTTTTGTTGTTGTTGTTGTTTTTGTTTATGAAGAGTGGTCATAATTTTAATGGGGTTTCATGTTTATGTATTTACAATTTGAAAATGTGTAAATAACACCAAGCAACGACAATAATAAAAAAATACTTCTAGAGAGAAAAACATAAAAAAATAGAAATACATTAGAGTGGTTATGTTACATAACTATCTGATTTTGAAATTCTTGTTTAATATTCTTTAGAATAACATCAAAAGGATTTTATGTTTTAAATTCTTTTTTAAAAATCCTTGATTTTTGTAAGACAAAGTTTGGATTTTATTTTTGATTCAATCTAATTTGATTTTACATAGTACGAGTTAGCAAGGGGCCGAATTGATAAAAATTATCGTTAAATGCACTTAGAGAATAAAGATTATTAGATAAAAATATTTTTTAGTATAAATTTCATTCGACACAGAAAAGAATATTACAAATTATTTTTTTAATAAAATTATTAACTAAATTTGTATTGAAATTTAATAATATTATTTATTAATATTATTAAGTTTCTAGTTGATCTTGTTTTATGTTTTAAATAAATTGACAGTTATTAAGAAAATATAAAGAAAAATTAAAAATTTGCCTTTAAAAATATAGAAATAAATTTGAGCCATTTTTCAAAAAATTTCTATTTTAGAAAAAGCATTAGTAATAAAATCAATTATTGTAGTTGTTAATAATAGCATTTTGATGATTGGTGCAAAATCAATTAAAAATTAATGGAAATATTTGATTGAAAATCCAATTAAAAATAATTAAAATAATAATTCTTCATTTACTTTACATATTACCAAAGTTCGACATTTTGCATATATTAATTTAAGATAATAATTATTTTGACGAAAAAAGGATTTGTTGGGAAATAATTTTCTAACGCGTGATCCGTTGGTGATAAGTATCTAAATAAAATATCACATTGTTAGAACTAAGGTGTTTTTGAGTTGTATCGTGTTTTTCTAGTATTTATCTATAACTTTTTTTATTAACGGATTTTGCTCAAATTTAACACTAAACAAAACCGTTTGGGACGGATATCGAACCAGGAATTTATGGGGTCTTAAACGATTATTTCGACTATTTTTCGATTATTTGACTGGTCAAATAAACAAAAAGAATCGTCAAACGTGAAAACTCTTGCATACATTTGAATTTGATCCGTCCAGTAGTTGAGAAGATACAATATCATTATCACACAATTAGCGTTTGGCTCCACTATGTACCATAGGTGGTTAAGCTATTAGGAATTTGTGCTGATGTTTGTAACCTAAAGTATACCATTCGGCTATCTGGTCGAATAAATATTTTGGCATATGGAAGAACCCTATTGAAAGGAATTATTATCGGTCCCATAGAAATGTTTGATGCTTACAAACAGTGCTATACGTAATCATGTGATCGGTTTTAACGTTTTTAACTCAAACTAAAATCATTCAAATATTGTTCATTTATTTTTCTCTGTGTTACATTAAATCTGGTATATATACACCAGAGTTAACTTATGATGGAATAATTAAATGCCCTTAAATATTAGTTTTTCTGTTTTATGTTTTCATTCCATCTTCATCATAATAAGCAACATCATGGTCATCGTTTCATTGTTATAGTCGTTACTCTTGTTCTCGGTTGGATCCAACAAGTTGTTATTATTATGACTTGTTTTGTAAGCTTTTCTGCATTTACTTTCCTCTTCTTCTTTTGTTTTTTTTTTGTCATCTTCATCGTTATTTATTTGTCTATATAGTGATTATTTGTGGTTCTGGTTACTTGTAGTAGTTGCTGTAAGTTTTTCTTTCATATTTCCTATTGTTGTTTTAATGTCATATTTTTGTGTGTTAAAATATAAAAATAGCAGAGAAGATTTAAACGCAAAATTGAAATTAACCCTGAAAAATGATTGTATAATTAACTGATCCAGCCAGACATTTAATGCAGAAAAGATATGAAAAAAAAAGAAACAATGAAAAAATATGACTGTAAAAGTAATTAAAATATATTTTCATGGAAAAATCACACACATAGGTAGTGCGTAAAGTGATTGTGTGTATAATAGCGATAAATAAACAATAAAAAACGGATGTTAAATGTCATAAGGTCTTTTTTTTTTTAATTTTAATAATTTTCCACTATCTCTTTATATAAAGATAAAGTTTAAAAATTAACGTTTTATTGGTGGCACATTAATGTCATATATGCTGCTAATATTAAGTTAAAAATTTTATTTAACTGACAGTTTTTGATGGTAAAATAAGATTTGAATAATATTCATATAAATATTTATAAGATAACAGTTTTTATAAAGCATAAATATGAATGAATTTTGAAAAAGGTAAAGTTTTTTTGAGGTGCTACCTTAAGTATCAATAGTTTAACAAGACCTTAACCTGTTTTCTTAAGCTATTTATGTATATGCATATGTTCAAATAGTTTTTCCTAATAAATGCTCATGTTCCTTTTCCTTTGTACAATTACTAAGTTTTCTTTTGCATTTATTATGTGAAAAAAAGAACTTATATTGCATATTCTTTTATTTGTTGTCTTAAATTTCAATTCTTTAACACTTTTTTGAATAAAAGTTTTTTTTGCCAAAAACCTTTTTAATCTGTCTGTTTTTCTTTTCTGCTCATAACTTTCGACACAGTTTTCCTTTATTTTTGGGAAAATATGCATGTAGAACATTTTGTTATTTGTGTATCACTTGTGATTGCTGTGCCACTCGTTTGCAAGTGCTGGGGAAAAGAAACAAGGAAACATTTTTTAATTTTATTGTTTTATGTAGACTTTAAGTTGTTTTCTTGTAAATCAAGTAATTTTTTTGGGGGGGTTCTATTTGTTTTTATGTTCTTTTTTTCTTCTTTGGATGAAGCAGTAGGGCATAGGTTTGTTGTAACGAACTTTCTACGCCAAATAAAATTCAATCAGTTCCAGAAAACTTTAAAACATTTGAAACAGTTTTTATTTGCTGTATTTTTGTTTGTAATGTTTTTGTTTTACTACTTTTAAGTTTAATCTCGTGAGTTATGGAGGCAACCGCATATTAAAACCACACAAAAATGGGTGAAAGAAAAAGTTGTAATAAAGGGAAGGGGATGATGTTTTTAAGTTGTTGGAAACCAAGGAAGTTTAATAAATATTCAAGAAAAAACGAATTTGAAGCACCCTTTTGTTTGTTAGGAAACCTTATTTGTAAAAAAAGATGCTTTTTTTAAAAAATTTATTTTTATTTTTGATGCAGAATTTTTTAATTAGTTCTACATACAGGAGATAAAGTTATTTTATATATCTTTAACAATAATTAACAGGTAAATACAATTTTTGCTTAAATCAGCTGATTTAAATTATTTTTCCAACTCATTAATATCTAATACAAATTTATATTTTATATTTATATTTTCATCGGCTGATTTGCACACTGAAAATATTTAACTGCTCAGCATAATTTATGCTTTAGTTAAATAGTGTTTTACACATTAGGACAGTAATGTTTTTTTTTTTAATCTGATTGAAAAATGTATATATCAGATTAATTTTGAAGTTAAGAAGTGAGCAGCTGAGATATAAGCGATGGCAACCGAATGCAATACAATGCGAAGAATTATTTTTATATATTTTATAAATATGATATATCAATTATGAATCAGTACATTTATGGTTTGGATCAAGTTTATTCAGATATATTTATTATTTTATATTAACTTTAGATTTTTTCAAAATCACCCTTGGTATGGGGTTTCTTTATAAGTTTTTTCATCTTTTGCTTACTTATACCATTCGTAATTTCCATTGAATTAAGAGTAGAGTGCATAATATCTTAGCAAACCGCTAAAAAAGAATAATATGTAGAGTCTAACAAAATTTTGTTTTTGCTTTGTTTTTTTTTTTGTTTGGCTGTTGGTTTTTATTTTTGGCACTTTCACACATAACTCATAAACTTGACATAAAACTTTCGCCCACGACAACAGTTCATAAGTATTAGACTTTTAACAAAAATACCAGAAAAATCTACAGCATAATGTAAATGTATGTTTGTATATGTATATAAAAGTGTATGAGTGATACACACATATAAACAATTTATTTTAAGCTACAGAGATGTTTTAATTTTTAAGAGGAAGAGTTTTACTAGCATTACATATACTATATTACACATACACTCACACAAAGCATTATAAAAAAACCAAAAACTTTCTAAACGAAAACTTTGTATGCATCTCTAGTATCACTTATAACGGCAAACTTAGAATAAAAAAAAAACGGTATAAATAAAATGAGAATACCCAGCAGCTATAAATGAATACAGGAGGAAGACACATAACATTACACATGCATATATGACGATTCCTTTCCTTTTTTTGGTAAGTTTAAAATGATGGTGAAGCTGTTGTGAAAAAAAAAACAAGTAAGGACATGAAACCAAAAAAAAAAAAAAAAAAAAAAAAAAAAAAAAAAAAAATAAAAAAGGAATTAAAAAAAGAGAAAAGCAAATAATACAAAAAAGAAAATTTATTCAAACATACTTTTTAAAAAATACAATTATTTTCGCAAAAAAAAAAAAAAAAAAAAAAAAAAAAAAGAATTTTAAAAAAAAAAATTATTTTCCCAAAAAAAAAAAAAAAAAAAACATACATACATACATACATACATACATACATACATACATACATGACACTTATTCAAACATATACCCACACACACAAACTCTTTTTCTCAAAATTACATTTACACTTACACTATGACATTTATACAAACAGAAATTCATGTTAAGTTTAATTTACATTTACATGCGTTAAGGGCAATATTTTTCACAAATAAACATTTACATACATACGTACAGAAAGTATTTGTTTGCTTTCATATACCAATGTAATACTTTCAGCAACAAATATACATATACTAACACTACCACAAACATCTGTGTTAACATGTATGAGAGTAAGCTATAAAGTTATTTATTTGTTGGACCTATTATTCAAACAATTTTTTAAATTTTTAATATTAATTTCGATATGAATATCTCTTAAACTAAAAGAGACAATATATATATATATGTTCGCATATGTTTTGTAGGTATTTACAAGGATCTTCTATATATAACACTTCCTTTCTATTTTGCCATAAATTAATTTTTGGCGACATTTTAGAGATACGACATACTCTTCATATAGATATGGCAACTTTGAAGGGTCAACTTAACCTTTTAGGAGTCTATACTCGCAAGTAAAGTTACTGAATAATTAAAAAAAAACGTTTCGGATTCACCGTAGTATGAATAAAATTCGAATACATTAGATTTCAAAAGCACTTTTAAATTACTCCCGTCGTATTAATATTTCTCATTCATTCTTCCTCTGTTTGTGTTAGTGTTAAAAACTATGTTTGAGTGTATGTGTGGGTATTGTAGGTTTGTTTATTTTTAGCTTTTTTTTACACACACAAATCAAAGTATTAAAAACTTTTTGTATTTCCTCACCCTCTCATGAGTGTGTGCGTGTATGTGTTGTTCATGTGTAAATTTGTTATTTGTAATTTGCACTTCGACGCCAGTATTTCAACTTTATATTCCTGTTTGTATCTGTGTGAATTTAAACATAATTTTTGTAGTAATATCTCAATTTTATTATAAAAAAAAAAACCTCAAACCGTTAAAAGTTTACTTTAGCCGACAAAAAATTAAAACACATAAATGAAATCAGAACAAATTAGTATTATTTAAAATGAAATGTTACTTCTAGGATATAAAATATAATGGTTTTAAAGCTGGTTACTTTTTTAAAAGCAATTTTGAAAATAAAATTGTCATTTTGAAAAAATAATTGCTAATTTTGTTTAAACTTAATGTAAAATACACACATATGTATGAATGTACTTAAATTATAGATCTGGGCAATTCCGTTAAGCGAAATGTGAAGTATTGTTTATCATTAGATAGCCTTTAAAAATACGCATATTCTAGAACATTTTACCTATGAAAACCACGAACTAGGAAAATAATTTCTGCAGGACTTTTTCATCACTAAGTATTTCCTTTCGATAAGAATACAGCACTTTTTCAGTTAGCTTTTTTGCATGATATCAACTTGACCGCCCTAATATTATCACAAAAAAAAAAAAAAAAAAATCCGTAACTTATGATGTTCTATAGTACACTTTTAAAAATATGTTTAGATGACAATTTGCTTCCTTCATTGTTTGCTGACACTTTAATCGCCTTAAGTATTTACGAAAGGAAATAACAGCAATACAATAATAAATTCTACCAACTAATTTTAAATATTATTTCTTATACTCTTGTATACTTATTGTACTGACATATTTTAAGTTTTCGTACTTATATTATTCATATATTTACATTTGTATTTAGATTTTTTACTTAGAAAAAAAATCTCTAAACAATTGTAATTTTATGCCAACACCAAGAACATTGAAAGATTTTTGTCTACTCTTTACTTTTTTCCCATATTTTTTCTTTTGCCACTGGCTACGCTCAATTTCCGTTAAAAACGGAAATCGAGAATAATAACATCAAGTTTAAACTTGTGCTTATTGTAAACAAGTATTAATTTTATTATTATTATTTTTTTATATCCTAAACCATCCTTAGTGGTTTGGGTATTATGTGTTTGTGAAAACAATGTAACGCAGAGAAACAATTTTCTGACCCTCAGCTTAAAATATTTCGTTCGACTCGGAATCATTTTCTGAGTATTAGTATTTTTTCATATTGTGAATCTTAGTATCGAACTAATGTTCTTTATTAGTATTTTTTATTTTACACTTAGTACTAGTGTGTGTCCATTATTGGCCCCTTCCCGAATTTTGGAAAACATAGGCAATGGTGTAGGGTATAATATAGTCGGACCTGACTGACTATACCTTTTTCTCTCGTTTTACTCATACAAAGTTGTTGTATTCTATTTTATTTAGACTGGACTTACCTTCTATAGAATTATGAGAAAATATAACATAAGCTGCTATAGTGTGAGAAAGAATGTTGTAAAAGCAGCAGCAGCTCAAGTAAAATAAATGTGAATAGAAAAAAAGTAGCAAAACATAATAATTTCCATACGAATTATTTTTAAAGACCCATAATGAATTGTTTGATGAAGCTTAAGAAAAAATTACATAAAAAGTTTTGTTTTTCCATCGAATAAAAGTAATATTTAAATAGAACAAAAGTATTTTGAGAAAAATCAAATTGCTTCTCTTTGATATTACTTTCCGGTCGCTAGTTTGATGGGAACACTAATTTTTAAATATTTTAGTAAATTTTATTAACAAAATAAATTTTAAATTATAAACAAAATATATATAGAATAAATACTTTTATCAATTCCCTCTAAATCTGTAAGCATTTTTTTATAGATTATTTTAAATCCTTGTTATATTTTGTATTTTATGATGCTGTTGCTACAGCAACTTCATTTTCTTGTACATACTTCATAATTGCATTAGTTTTCACTATTGAAAATGTCAAAGTAAGAGCAAAGTTTTTTTAAAACATGTATATTATTAAAAATAAAATAAACGGCTAAGAAAAAAAGATATAAGTACCGCAGAATAACTACAAATAAATGATATAAAAACAAAATGGATATATAAGTTGGTGTAGTAAATACCCTACAACTAAAAAATACCAAATGCAACATTTTATGTTCCTATAAATATATGACCCTAAATACCTACAGTAAATGAACATATCCAGTTGGAAATTTTTTTTAAGACGTTTTATAAGACAATTTTATGACGAGTCAGAATCACTGCGGACTTTTTCATTTATGCCCATTAAAAATACATCATTGCAACTACTGACATATTCATATATTTTGTCAAATTTCTTTAAGACTTAATCAGCATGTTGTCCTTAATGCTGGCAAATTTATAACATATCTTAATGACGTCTTCTTGATTATTGCATTTAAAAAGGCAATGTATTGTCAGTGATACTTTTTCCTTTTTTTGGTTACTACTGCCCACATGTCTATAAGATGTACAGTTTTAGGAAATAATAGAAATTAATTTATTACAAATACGTATACTAATGTAAATTCAAAATTTAACAAAAAGATAATCGGATTCTTTAAAATAATATTGAACGCTGTAAGGCCTGTTATTATAACTTTTAATAACTGAGGTAAAGATTTTGCGGGTCACTTTAATTTTTATAATAAAAGTGATCAAAAACTAAATCTAAGAACTATTAAATTTAATATGTTTTCTGTCTAGTTGTAGATTTTCTTGCTATTAAAATTATAGATGTCACCACCTAATGACTTTTACAACATAAATCATTTATGAAACTGTCTTCAAGACACAATTTCCAACTTGATCTCTTAAATGTTTGACAAAATTTTGTTACAAGAAAATGAAATTTTTTTAAATGAATATTAAATTTTTTTATTTAATATTCATTTATTATTGATTAATTTCATTTTAAATTTCAAAGTTTAAGAAAAATAAAAATTCAAACATGAAGTGTTTTTTTAATAAAACATATTCAAATATTTTGAAGTCTTTTATATAGCAAATGTTATGGCTATAAAAAATATATATTAATGTCTTTTCAAGTTGTAGAGTCGCAACAATGTTCAAAATTAAAATTAATAGAATTTATTTTTTTCTAAATCGGTAATCAAAGGTCTACATTTTTTTAAATTTAAAATTAAATTCTAAAAAAAAAATATAAATAAAATTGAAAATTTCCCAAAAAAATGTATTAAAAAATAAATCAATGTTTGAATAAAGTACCGCGCCGAACAAAAATTGGAAAAACGATATAGACCGATCATAACCAATTTCAATCAGCTTCGTCCTTGTTTCAAAATAATTATTTGTGCTTAATTTTTTCGAGATATCTTTAAAATTGCAACCTGTATTTTGTTCAGGGGATGTTCTTGAAAACGAAGTAAATTTTAGTAATAATTTATTTTCAATTCCTCTATTACAGATCTGTAATTTCATAAATTTTGATGTTTTCAACATACATTTGTACAGAGTTAGACATGACTAACTGTTTATTTTTTCACTATTCTTCCAAATATATTCACTACAGGTATTTTTTGTGATAACTTTCATATTTAATGAAATTGATCAACGATTTATTTATTATATAAACATGATAATAATGAACTTTACAATGTACAGTTAGGGACAAAACTATTTGTACACCCCATGCATTTCGTGTATCTTCAAAAATTTGTAAAGAATAAATAATTATTATATGTAGTTTGTTGCTTTACCATGCACCAAGACAACTTAATT
>MINK01031205.1:476-10566 GCA_001735545.1 Phormia regina
AAAGCATTTTTATTATTATTTAATAGAGCAAAAGTAGAGTTTTTATTAAAAAATTGTATGAACATTGTTTTAAAGGAAGTACTTCAAAATTAATGAAAAATAAGTAATAAAGAATAACATCTTACCAATGACAAACATGTACTGTTGTCCATTGTGTCATCTATAATCTTGCCTGTCGTCTTATTTATGGTTTAGTGTATAGTCTAGTCTATGGCCTACTCTATTAGCTAGTCCAAAGTCACATCAATAGTCTATTCTATTGGCTAGTTTAAAGTCTTATCTATAGTCTAGTCTGTAGTCTCATCTATAGTGTAGCCTGTAGTCGCATTTATGGTCTGGCCTATAGTCTAGTCTATAATTTTATCTATAGTTTAGTCTAATTATAGCCTAGCCTTTAGTATAATTTGCAGTTTAATCTACAGTATGGTCTGTAGTCTCAGCTATGTTCTGGGCTATGGTATATTCTATAGTCCATAGTCTTGTCTATAGGATAATCTGTAGTATAGATTATAATTAATATCTAGTTATTAGTTTGGGCTGTACTCTTGTCCATTTAGTCTATAGTCTAAAGTCTAATTTCTAGTATCATCTATATTTCAATCTATAGACTAGTCTATAATCTTGTCTGTAATCTAGTATATAGTGTAGCCTATACACTAGTCCGTACTCTAGTATATAATGAAGTGTATATTTTTGTCTGTAGTCTAATTAATAGTCTACTTTATAGTCAGCTACTTTTTATTTTTATATCTTATACAGCTTTTAATATAGTCTATAGCATATTGTATGGTTAACAATTTTATCAGTCGAATCAAATCCCCTTTATTCTCTTATAATTATTATTACTATCACCCCAACGAACAACCAACCAGAAAATATACAATGATTTTGCTAAAAACAAAACAAAAAACGATTTGAACTTAAATTATTTTATAAGCAAATTGTGTATAACAACTAATAGGTAGTTAAGAATTAATAACAACAAGCAATAAAAAAAACCTGCTTAATAATGGTTGATAAACACACTTATGAACAAAAGAAAATATATTCATAGATAAGCTACGAAAGAGTACAACCGGCAAATAGCTACTAATTTGTCAACAACTTTTGAATTGTTTTTAAACTGACTATAAATGCAAATATAGAAATTCCTAAGTCAGAATTCTACTACAATGACTTTGAAAAAAAAGCAGAACATCAGTCATATAAATACTAGAGGAACGAACGCTTTAGCTATAATTAAAATTAACTACTATGATGATAAATTATTTTTATAATGAATTTGCAAAAAACAGAAAAAAGTGTGTTGGGATAGGTCAATAACTTTTCATTTATTTATTTGTTTTGTTAGTGTTTTTGTTATCATTATATTTTGAAATTAAAAACAAATTATAAACATTACTACCTAAAATATTAATATTATAATAAACAAAAATATATGAATGTAAGTTTTCAAAATCGAGAGATAGACGGAAGGACGGACATCAGAATTTCATAAAAACTATTTCAAATATTTACTTTTTACTAATAATCAATAAAATAAAAGAACGCTGAAATATTGATACATCCACTCTCTGAATATATCGTTATTTACGACTTAAGTTTGCAACTCAACCATATTCCAATATATTTCAAAATTACCTGAAAAATTACAAACAGACGGACGGAAAGACGGACATCAGAATGCTTTAAAAAATGTATCTATAAATTCCAAAAGTACATTTTTATTTACTATTAAAGAAAACAAAGAAAACTTTAAGATACTTGTTTCCATTTATCGTAAATTAATCGCCATTTTCGATAAAAGTTGAAACTCAATCATATTCCAAAATCATTCAAAAGTATTTGAAAAATTGTAAACAGATGGACGGAAAGACGGATATAATTCTTTTAATAGTTAATGATTAAACTTAAGGATTAATTTTTTATTTAATGATCAAAAAAGTAAAGAAAACGTTAAGACATTTGTTTCAACTTATCCTTAAAAAAATCGCCATTTTTGACAGAAGTTGAAACTCAATCATATTCGAAATCGTTCGAAAGTTTCTGAAAAATTAAAAACAGATGGACGGAAGGACGGACATCAGAATTTTCTAAAAAATAAATTCATAAATAAAAAAAGTGATTTTTTTATCTACTGATCAAAACATAAAAAAAGCATTAAGATATTTATTTCAATTTATCCTAAATTAATCGCCATTTTCGACAAAAGATCGTAACCATCTACGTCCAATAGAACCTGAAAAATTGCAAACAGACAGACGGAAGGACGGACAACTTTGATGTCCGTATTTCCTACAGATTCAGCTCAAGCTTTTAAGTGAGTAAAATTAAATGATTTTCTATTATTTCCTTAAATTGATGTACTACAGATTTTCATTAAGCGTTTTCATTTTGGGGAGGGAAATTTCCTTTTGAAATTGATTGATGATATTTCTCGAACGAATGCATATCCGATAATGAAATTTTTTTTGGAAATATTCGGTTATAAATTTGAAAACAAAAATGGTCGTGATATGCCCAATTCACGGCTTATCTCCTATATAAGGTAACACGTCAACGAAAGTATGTTCAAGGACTAATGTAAACTTTACTGCTCACCTCGCATATAAAGAAAATCATTTTCAGGAAAATATTTAACCGATGGACACAGGCAGATAGACGGACATCGTCCTATTGACATTATTTCTTATAAGGTAAAGTAAAAAAAAATTGTGACTTTTAATTTGACGAATTCCATATATATGAACCATATTCAATATGAAGCTAGCTAATAAAAAAAGTCTAGCTAAATCGAAAAAAAAAAACTATTAGCCACCAAATACACTCCCCAATGTGTTTAATAAATAAATTTGAGAACTTTTTTTAAATAAAAACAAAACAAATTAAAAAAAGAGTATTTAAAATACTTTTTCTCTACTCTAATAATAATATTGTTTATAATACTACTACAAACATTTATTTTTTAAATATTTTGCCAAATCATGATTGCTGAGCAACTTTTTGAATTTTCTGTTTATTATTTGTTAAAATTAATTTTTTTTATCATTAAGTATTTGTCTCACATTATCTTAACTTGCAAACTAGTTAGAATAAACAAATATTGATAATAAATGAAATGGGCGCGCTAATCAAATCAAACTATAAAATGTTTAAAATTTTATCATCAACAAATTATTTGGTTTTCAGCAGCAGTTTGGTAAACAACTATTTTTGTGTTTAATCCCCCCAAAAAAAAAATGGAGGTGACTTTGGTATTGTTATACCTTATTATAGCCATAGTTTCATTGGCTTTATATTTAGTTAAACGTAATTTAAATTATTGGAAAGATCAAGGCATACCTCATGAAGAACCTCACCTACTCATGGGCAACTTTCGGGGCCTGCGCACTAAATATCAAGTGGGTGAAATTATAGCGAATTATTATCGTAAATTTAAGGGTTCTGGACCATTTGCTGGTATTCATATAGTACAACGTCCAGGTGTAGTGCTATTGGATAAAGAACTTATTAAAAATGTGCTGATAAAAGATTTTAATAATTTTGTTAATCGTGGCATGTACTACAATGAAAAAGATGATCCTTTAACGGGTAATTTATTCTTTATGGATGGTCAATTGTGGCGTATATTGAGAAATAAATTATCTCCTACCTTTACCTCGGGAAAAATGAAATTTATGTATCCCACTCTTCTCGATGTGGCTGATAAGTTTATGGCAGTTTTAAAGGAAAAGGTGAAAGAAGATCCCATTGTGGATGTTCGCGATATGTTGGGACGCTTTACCACCGATGTTATTAGCAGCTGTGCTTTTGGCATTGAAGTTAATAGTTTAAAGAATCCCAATTCTGAATTTCCCAGATTGGGTAGAAAATTAGTAGACACTCCTAGACATAATGCTTTGATTATGGCTTTTATAGATGGTTTTCCTAAATTCTCCCGTAAGCTGGGCATGCGCATAGTACCCGAAGATGTGCATCAATTCTTTATGAAAACCATAACGGATACCATTAATTATAGAGAGAAAAATAAAATCGAAAGAAATGATTTCTTAAATTTATTACTTGATATTAAGAATAGCGAAAATGAAAAATTGGCTGGTTTAACTTTGGAAGAAATGTGTGCCCAGGTATTTGTATTCTTTTTGGGTGGCTTTGAAACCTCTTCTTCGACCATGTCTTTTGCTTTATTTGAATTGGCTTTAAATACCGATTTGCAAGAACGTCTAAGAGAGGAAGTAAATGAAGCCTATGAAAATCATAAAGGTTATAATTATGAAACTCTAAAGAATATGACCTATTTGGATCAGGTATTATCAGGTAAATATAAAAAAATATTATCAATGTAATTCGAAAACTAAATATAATTTCTTCAATTTTAGAAACCCTACGCAAATATCCCATTGTGGCTCAACTTAATCGCCAGGCGGCCGAGGATTATGTAGTACCCGGTCACCCCCGTTATGTCATTAAAAAAGGCATGCCTGTTCTCATACCTGTGCTGGGTATTCATCACGATCCCGAATTCTATCCTCGTCCTCAAGAATTCGATCCTGAACGTTTTGCCCCCGAAGTTGCCAAACAACGTGATCCAGTTGAATATTTACCTTTTGGTGATGGTCCTCGTAATTGTATTGGTGAACGTTTTGGCAAAATGCAATCACGTTTATGTTTAGCCAATTTAATTAGAAATTTCCGTTTCTCTACCTGTTCAAAGACTGAAATACCCATTAGATTAGATCCTAAAGCAGCTACATATTCACCAAAAAATACTATTTATTTAAAAGTGGAAGCTATTTAGGAGAAGGAGAATAATTCTAAAGAAATTATTTCACTTAAATTTTGAAATTAAATTAGTGTTATTTTTATAATATTGTTATTATATTTTATTAGGTTATTATATTAAACAATTTGTTTAAATTATTATGGCTGTAAATATAATATTGTAACCATGGACTGAAACTAATAAATAAAAAATAAATCAAAATATTGTGTATATGGAATTGGTATTTAATTTGTGTTATTGATGTGAATGATATACACAATTGATGGGCACAAAGGGAAAACATACAAATCCCTTAAACGATGTATATAAAACTGAAATTTAAAATTTTTATTTTCTAAAAATCTTTGTTGTGCGATTTATTTATTTATTACGAGTTTTAAACTTTTTTTGTTGACGTTCATGATGTGTATGAGCAAAAACTCTCGGCCCCCTGGGAGCTATGGCTGCTGACGCATACAAAAATAAGTTTTTTTTGGTAAATAATCTGTATCTTCTAAACTACAAGTCAGATCAAATTGAAATGTATGCAAGAATTATAGGGGAGGCTATAAACTTGCATAAAAATTATCTTGTAGTCACCCTGTGTTAACACCAAATAATCTACAGGATGTCAAATTGACTATATTGAGAATGTAAAAGTTACAAGAAACCATCATAATCATACAAATTAATTCCGAATTAGACTCGACTTTATTTCGTTTTTCGTAAGTAAGTCCCGAAATATAAAAAGGGTTTTTTTTTTAAGTTCTAATATAATCTTAAATATTCCGAAATAATATGCTAAAAAATTTCAAATACACGGGGAAACACTAATGCGACACGATGTCAATTCGGATAATTACTAGTACCTTTTTTTCACTTTTTTCGAATTGACTCTAGTTCTCGCAATAAATCGTTACTACGAAAACTATTTGTCCGATTTTATTCCAAAAAATATCAACTTTGGGTTCAAAAATGTCAAATTTGGGTTCAAATTGATGTCAAGTATTTCGTAAATACTTACTCTCTTAATACGTTCAGCAGTTTGAGATGAAATTTCAATTTTTTTTATTTCAATGATAAATCGAATTTGTTGTGAAATTTGGGATTTTCTTCAGCAAATATTTAGTTTTAGTAAAATTTCTAATTTTTGCGGAAATTTCAGTTTTTTAGAACAAATTTCGCTTCTTCCTAAGATTTCGAATTTTTAGTAAAATTTCTGGATTTTTGGTAAAGTTTTAAAAATTTGTCCAACAAATTTTGATTCTATGATGAAATTTTATATTTTTGTAAAATTTAGAATTTTAGTGAAATTTAAAATTTTTGGAGAATTTCATAAGGTACTATTTTTGGTACCTTATGAAATTTTGATTTTTCTCAGACTTTGATTTTTATTAAAATTTCTAATTTTAGCCAAATTTCCGGCATATTGTGGTGAAATTTGTATGCAAATGTTCGATTTATTGTGGTGAAATATGTATTCAATGAGGAAATTATAGGTTTGTGGTGACATATTTTTATTTTATATAATATTCAGATGAAAATAAAACTTTTTTGATTTTTTGTAAAATTTTGAAATTTTGTAAAAAAATAATAATAACATCGTGTAACCATTTTATCTCCACGGGTGAAAATGAAAAATTTTTTATTCCATAATTTTTATCGAAAAGAAAAATAGTTGATATTTCTTGTAAGAAATAATGACGATAGGACCATGTGCGTTCGTTCATGTGTCGGTTGAAATGGCGTTTATGATGACCAGCAATAACTGATATATATAATATATATATCAAACGATAGGAAATTCTATCGAGAATTTTGCTATTGCGATTCAACAAAATCGATTTATAAATGGTGGAAATAAACATTATTTTAATTTATTATTAATTTATATTATTTATTTATTTATTTATTTATTTATTTATTTATTTATTTATTTATTTATTTATTTAATTATTTATTCTTTTATTAATTTATTTATTCATTTATTTCTTTATTTGTTTATTTTATTTCTATTTAATTTTTTTTTAATTATCATTTAATGTTCAAACATTTGGACTCGAGATTATTTGTAACAAATTGTAACATTTTTGTTATTTTTCTTATTTTTTTTTTAATTTGATTTTAAATTTAGTTGATAAGCATTGCAAATAAAACAAAAACTACAATAAAAAAATATTTTACATATTAAATTTTGCTAATAAAAAAATAAAAGTTATTTGTTTAAGCTTAAGAATGGAAAGTAGAAATGAAATAAAAAAACTAATAATAATTTTAATCTAATAGATATAAAGCATTATTTTGGACCAAATATTAATATTTTGTAATGTACTTATGAGTCCCTCTGTGTATGGGAGTATATTTAATATTCATTCCAGGGAGGATAAAATATTAAAAATTCTTTAGAAACTAAACTCCTAGATAATATCGTTTCGATATCGTTATGATATCGTTTGGTTTATTGGGTTAATATAAATTTTTTAATACTTAGATTAAACATTCAACCCATAAAAATTTTACTCCTTTACTTATTTTAAATAGGGTATATCTTAAATTTGCAATTCATTTTTAAATGACTAGACATAAGTATTATCTGTTATCATTAATATTTTAAAATATTAATAACAAATAAGCAAAACGCTTAACTATAATATGTAATTTGCTTACACACGTTTGCTTATCAGAAAAAAATTCTTAATAAGGGTTACCAAAAATGAAGCAATATCATATTAATACCACAGTTTCAAAAGATATATCCCTTTAAGATAATTTTAAGAGTATTTACAGCTTAATTTGCTTATTTCAGCTTAATAGCATATTTTTGCATTTTTTACTTTCGAAAACATATTTTAAGGATTTTTAGTGGAAAACTATTTTTTTTATATATATAAGAATTTTTAGAACATGAAAGCTTAATACCCATATAAGCTTTAGGTATATTGTTTTGCTAATTTTTTATTAAAAAGCATAATTTTGCATATTTTATAGCTAAGAGCTTACTTTTTATTTAAAATGATTTTATTTACATACATTATGTATGAATCTTATTAACATAACAAATTTATAGAAGTTTTGTAATTATATGTTACAATGCACAGTGGGGCAGTAGCGAAATTTTTTGTAAATAAATATGTAACTTCTAATCGGCTGGTTGGATTTGCATTAAATTTTGAAATAAGCATAGTTGAGGAGTTTATAATGTTAAGTTTGGAAGAAAGGCACAACAAACCCCTCAAGGGCGGAGCTAAAGGGGCTCAAAGTAGGATATCTCTGACATAAAAAATGTTTAATCTTTTTCCTGACTAATTTCAAATATTTTTATAAATTGTAGGCCCTGATATGACCTATAAAAAACACTCTTACATATCCTATTCATCTCTTATAGTTTTTGTGTTATATGCGTTTGAATTTTTAAGCACCATAATTTGTATGTTCTTGTTCCAAGTTTTTTCATATATATCCTAATATTTCCAAAAGGTTTTATTAGTTTTTTTTTAACTAGTTAAAGAACTAAATTATTTATTTAATAAAAAGAATTTCAAATCAATATCTTTATCGAGTCCAAAAAAAACAAAATAATTTTAAATTTTAAAAAAAAAAAAAAACAAAATAATTTTAAATTTTAAAATTGCAAAAAAGACGATTTTTTGTGCTTTTTTTTACCGAAAAGGTATCATCTACACTCTTTTTTCTCTAAAATAAAATTTTCTTTAACAACATTAAACAATTTTATACTTTTCTGAAAAGTAACTTCACAGAGATAACATTGAGATAAAAAAACAAATCCAATAACTCAAGTGGTCATGTTATACACCCGTCCACATATTACTCATTTGACATGAAAATTTTGACTTTAGACTATATTTTCTCAAATCCCAAAGCACGAATCGACAAGCGGTATGTATTTCATGAATTCACAATATATTGTTAAAAATTTGAAATCAAAATCTATGGGACTTCGGAAAACTGTGGCTTTTATAGCGGAACATTTGAAACAAATGATTTTTTGGGATTTTTGCCATTTTTTTAGGAATTTTTTTTTTTTTTTTTTTTACCATCTCATTTTTTATGTTAAAGTGTATATTTGTCGAAAATTTCGTTGAAATATCTTTACTAAAAATGATTAAAATACAGATAAAATATTTATTTAGTTACTCAAAGAAACAATTTTTTAAAAAGATATTTTCTTTAAGCAATTTCTTTTGAAAAAGAAAAAGTTTTCAGGGAATTTTTATCACTTAGAAAAAATAATTTTTCATAAAAATAATTTCTAATTTTAAAAGAAAAAAACCTTTTTCAAGTTCAAAAAACTTTTATTTTCTCTAAAATATTTTTGCTTTCCCTGCTTAAAATAGTAGTCGTTAATATATAAATCTTCTATAATAAAGGAAATTTAGCTAATCATACACTTTCCAATTGACTATAAAAGCTTTCATTTTCAACTATTTAATATTCAGTTCTTCTTTAAAATTTAAATAAAAAATAACAACAAATTCGCAATCCATCCACAATGGAAGTGGCAACAATTTTACTCTATCTTATAATAGTGTTAGTTTCATTGGCTTTATATTTCGTTAAACGCAATCTGAGTTATTGGAAAGATCAAGGCATACCTCATGAAGAACCTCATCTAATAATGGGCAATTTTAGTGGTGTACGCACAAAATATCATTTCAGTGAAATAATAGCGGAATATTATAAAAAATTTAAAGGCACCGGACCATTTGCGGGTATACATATAGTACAACGTCCTGGTGTAGTGTTACTGGATAAGACTCTTATCAAAAATGTCCTAATTAAGGATTTTAATAATTTTACTGATCGTGGTTTATATTACAATGATCATACAGATCCTTTAACAGGTCATTTGTTTTTGGTAGATGGTCAAAAGTGGAAAATTTTAAGAAATAAATTATCACCCACATTTACTTCGGGTAAAATGAAATATATGTATCCTACACTTTTAAAAGTGGCCGATAAATTTATGCTAGTCTTAAAAGAAAAAGTTAAAGAAGATCCTTTTATAGACATACATGATATGTTGGGTCGTTTTACCATTGACATTATAAGTAGCTGTGCTTTTGGCATTGAATGCAATAGTTTAACAAATTCCAATTCAGAATTTCCTAAATTGGGTAGAAAATCTATTATACAACCGAGACACAATGCTTTCATAATGGCCCTAATAGATAGTTTTCCTAAATTGGCTCGTAAACTGGGTATGCGTATTTTACCCGAAGATGTTCATCAATTCTTTATGACAACAATAACAGATACTATTAATTATAGAGAGCAGCATAAAATACAAAGAAATGATTTCTTAAATAT
>MINK01031435.1:0-10338 GCA_001735545.1 Phormia regina
TGCGCGTGCGGATATTTTCGTGCGCAGTCTGTAATTCAAATTTGTGAGAATATATATATTTTTAAATTTAACGTTTGTTTTAATCAAAAATTTAAAAAACTATTTTTAATAAAAATATTTGTTTGAAAAAAAAAAAAAAATAATAATAATAATAATAAATAATAAAAAAATAACAAAGAACGCCCAAAACATTTCTCAATCAGCCTAACTATAGATGCAGAATAGTCGATATTAAACCCTAAAGTCGAGTATTATTACCATAGATTATAACATAGATATGAAGTTCAGTTGTCAAAAACCTAAGTCGATTGTCAAAAAAAACTTGAGTCTAAGAATGTGTTAGTAACAAATTTCATTAAAAACAATGTATGAGTTTTAGAAAACTTTACACACAGCAATTTTTCTTGCTGCAATTCCGAGTTTATAGGAGAGAGAAGAGAAGAGTATACTAAACTTTTACATTCTCTTTAACTCTCTCGTCTACAAAGTCAGAATTTCGGCAAGAAAAATTGCTGTGTGTGAACCCTGACTATGGTACGGAAAAACAAAACTTATTTTTTAAAGTAAAATCGACTTTAGCTAAAATATAATTTCGAAAATCTTTTGTGTTTAGGCTGAATAATTTTAAACGAATTTTCATTTCGAAGTTAATTTTTGACATAGAAAATATTTCAAATTATTAAAAAAAAAAATATATTAATTAACTTTGTATTGGAATTGAACTATATTATTTATTAGCATAATTAACTTTGTAATTGATTTAAAATATTTTTGTAATTAAATTGACAGCTCTTTAAAAAAAATATAAAGGAAAATTAAAAATTTGTTCATATAAATATAGAAATAAAATAAACTTAAATCAATTTTGAACAATTTTTAGTTCATTACATCTGTTTAAGCAAAATAAAAAATAAAATAAATTAGTTATTAATATTATCATTTTGATGATTGGAAAAAAATCAATTAAAAATTAATTAATATTAGTAATTTCGTAATTGAAGTCGATTTTTACTTTTTTCTGTGTATCCAACTATTATATAACTTCCTAATAACTAAAGAAGTAATATAAAAGGGTATAGTCTGAGAATGAAGTAATTGTTAGAATTTGTATTTTTTGAGTTTAAGACAGGATGTTTAAACAGATTTTCTATTATTAAATATAAATTGCCAAAAATTGATGCCAAAATTCTTAAAATTGGTTTATTTAATGTTCAAAAACATAAAAAATTTTAGATATTTTTTATTGCCCTTATCGTTGCATAAAAAATTTAAAAAAAAAATCATTTTTATATTGACAACTGTTTAATATTTCTAACAAATATTTTCATTCATAAACCTTAAATCAATTACAATGTAGCATTCTTCTGAATTAAATAGCATTGAGAGCAAAAAATTATAAAACAATAAAAGAAACCGACAAATCGATGCAATAACAAACGGAACGACCGATGTAGCAAAACAATTTAAAAGGCGGCATTTGAAAAGCAATTTTTTCTAAAATTGTTTTCCTTGATGTCGTCATGTCATACACATACATATGCATGTATGTAAGTATTTAAGTACTAACAGTGTAATTTTTATTGCTTTTTATAGTTAAAAAGAATAAAACTTATGATACTTTGAAAGAAAAGTAAAAAAAAAACAATTACAACAAATATAAAAAATGTAAGGATTGCTAGTCAAACGGTTAGATTTTAGTTGAAAATTGATTTTATAAAATACTTACAATAGAAATTCAAATTATTTAGACCATTATTTCCATAACTTTAAAATTGCTCAATATTAGCAGGATATAGGCTTTATAGCATTTGTTTTGTTGTTATTTAGATACATATGTATATGTGTGATAATGGCAGCAGCTTAAAATAATATTTTATCAATTGCACGACAAAATTTATAAATATTAACTCCTAAAAATGGCTCCAAAAAGTCATATTTTTTGAAAATAATTCTGTGAATTGTAAAAAAAATCTAAATATCTCAATTAAATTTCACCTGACTTAATTTATTGGATAGAAAAAAATTACATATGGACAGTTCCTGTAATGACAGATGAAGTGTTTTTGAGTTGTTTTGTAGGAGCACATATTCCTATAGGGTCGGGGGGAAGACCTTCAAAGTTGGTAATATAATGTATTTAATTAAAAAAATTACAATAATTTACTGATTATTGGATAAAAAAAGTATGGATAGTTCCTGCAAATTTCTACAAAAAGTATGATTGGATGTGAAGATTATTTTTTTTTAGTTTAGGAGATATTACAAATGTTCATTCTTTTTTAGCAGTATTTGCATTAAATTTCTTTGAAATTAGAGATCGAATTGCCTTTTGACATGCAATCCGTTTTGACATGGAATCACTGACTTCGAAATACTTTTAAAATATAATAAACCTTGTAAATTTTTTCCAACATCGGACCATGCATGTTTAGTTTAATGCTTTTAGGTTAAATAAAAAAAGTACCACAAAGTCCATCCTCTTAAATTGTTGACCATGTACCACAAATTCCACTCTTGTGAATTCTTATTCAAATATTTTCTTAATTTCATGTTTAATGTAATTGAAAATTCATTATTAAGATTGAATAAAACGTAGTTTCCCGACTTTAGCCCTTTTTTGGTACTTTTTTTCAGACACCGGTCCGATTATTTTTTAAATAAATAACGATAACTCTTCAACTTTTTTAGTATCTTCATCAGTCTACGAGTTATAAGGTGACCGATTTTATCCGTTTTTATCAAAGCTGGATCAAAAATTATTTTAAGTTGATACCTTCATATGTTAGTTAAACACATAAAAATATTTTTGACGGACGCCTCTTATAATGCTGGGGAGACCATTTTACTGAAAATAGTCTATTAAAAAACAAAAAAAAAAACTTTTTCCCAAGTTGAGATTTTGGGTATTTTGTTCAAATAAGTATTTATAATTTAGAGGCTTAAAGGCAAGTCTATCTATATTTATTTGAATATCTCTACTGGTTTAAATTTTATTTAGGACCAAGTATTAACATTATTTAAAAAAAATATATATATTTAATATACATATCTGTTCTGTTAGTTCATATAAATGTATAATATTTTTCTATCCCATCATTAACGATTTTTTATATTACACACCGGTTTTTACATCTAACTCGAATAAAGATATTTATAAAAACTTTTAGAAACCACTGTACAGCAATTTATCTAAGAATCTTAATTAATTCTTTTTTTCTCTTTATTTTATTTACAGATTAAAAAATTGAAATTAACGTCATTAAACTAAAGGAACATTTAAAAAAAAAGTTAGCTAAAGGCAAGTTGAAATTTTAATTTTAACTTTTTCTCCCATTACTTCATTATTACAAATATTTTCTTGTAAAACTTTCTTTATGTTGTAACAATTTCTTAAACATCTACAAATTGCACAATCTTTTCAAATGCAATTTTGCAAAATTTTGTAATTTTTTAAGGTTTCCTTTTTGTTGAATTTATAGTTTTTTTTATATAAGATGTTTTATTTTTTTTGTAACTACACTTTCACACATTGAATAAACATATTTTCAAAATGACATTTGACCTTTATGTCAATGCATTCAACTCATCATTTTATACATGAACATAAAATATACTTATTTGTGCATTTCGTTTGAAAATAAGAGAGAGTGCAAGTAAATAAAATGAAATATTTAATAGAACCAACTAATATTTTTAAGGGCGAAAAATTAAGCAAAAATGCAAAAGTTTGAAATTTTGTATTTTGTTAAAATTGTTAAAAATTGTATTTTATAAAACCTTAAGTGCAAAATTTTTTAAAATGTATTTTGGCAAAGGGCAACATTTTTAATAAGATCTCTTTTTACAAGTTAGATGGTATCCTTTTATTTCAAGCAAATGATTAAGGCAGATTCATTAAATTTAAAAAATGTTATTTAGCAGAGGGCAATATTATCAATAAGAAAATTCAATTAAGGTCCATTTTTTTCCTTTCAATTAAATAATGATTTATTGGGAGTCATCTAAGTTGCCGAGTGTTAGTTTATGAAATATTATGGGCACAATTAAAAATAATTTAAATAATAATTTTTGTAATAAAAAATTTAATTCAGGATTAATTTTCCTTTTACAAATTAGATGTCTCCTTGTCTTTTCAATTAAATAATGAGAAATAATTAATGATTTAAGGGAAGTTATCTAAGTATAAACTTAAGGGCAAAATTAACAAAAATTTACTTTTACAGGGGGCAACATTTTTATATAAGAAAATGCAATTAATGATCCGTTTTTTTGCCATTTATAAGTTAGTTGGTCTCCTTTTTCTTTCAATCAAATAAAGATGTATAATAAATGATTTAGGGGGAGTTATCTAAGTTGGCACACCAACAGACAGGGATTTCCCATTGTGAGGCTGTCGTAGCAACTAACTGCAAACTGCAACGGCAATAAGTAAATATTAAATAATTTTGGTTTTGAAATGAGCACAATTGTCATGATATAGTGACATTTCAATATTTAACTAACAAATAAGGCAAAAATTCACTAACAAAATAAAAATTGTTAAACACCAAATAAGGCAGAAAGAAAATTTCATTAGATTGGTAGGCATTAAAAAAAGCCATTAAGCAAATATTTTCAAAAAATAACCAAATATAGTTGTAACACAAACAAAATCTTATAAAAATAAACAAAATAAAAATTTTGATTGTAATAAATTTGGTTTTTTTTTTCAAATAATTAACAACTTCCTATTTAAGGCCTAATAAGAAAAAAAGTGGAAGCTGCTTGGTTTTTGATTGAAAATATAAACATTTTTGATTTTTTTTTTATATCATAAATATGCTAATACATTTGCTTGTGAATAAACTAGGGCGAACAACAAACAAACACTCGCACATGAAATCTAAAATTCAAATATCCAATACATTTAAGTGCTTAGAAAAACTAGCACGACCAACCGACATTTGCTTAATTTATGTGCAACAATAAAGAACATCAAATTTTCTGTTTTTGACTTTCAATTTGAAATATTTATGTAAATACAACTATAATTTATATTCAAAAAAAAAAATCAGAACCATTAGTTATTGAGGCAAAGGTATTGAAAAGTCACATATAGAATATTTTAATGATTTACAAAATTTAAATTTATGATACTTAACAACCACTGTGTTGATACCCTGCCACCTTATTAGATATTTAAAATAATCGGTTTCTTTTGTAGAATATCATCTACGAAGACTTAAATGGGAATTTATTTCTAAATCTTATAATTTACAGAGAGAGAGAGATAGAGGGAGAAACACCTACTAGATTTAAATTATTTAAAATTTTTCTAAATGACTAAATTGAAAATAAACACTAAATAATAAAGAAAATATATTTTGATTCTAAATTTATTTATTAAGTCGTTGTCTCTTATGTTTAAAATGGAAGTGGGTGATTTTTGTAGGAATTTGTTTGTAGTTGTCATATCATAGTTGTTGTTAATTATTGGGTACAACTAGATAAACAAAACCTCTAACAAAACTTTTTATGTCAAACACTTTATCTCTTCCTCTTGTCTGACTCTCTCATTCTATGTTTCTGACAATGGTTGTGTTTTTTTTTTTTGGTGCGTTTGTGTTATTGACAAAGTTATTGTTGTTTGTCAATTATCAGTTAATAATGTTTTACCAATTAAGCGATAAGTGTTCATAGGTGATACCACAAAAATAAAAGGTAAATAAAAGTATTAAGATAAATAAAGTTTTAAAGTTTTAAAAAGTAATTGAGAGAAAAATAAGTAAAATGACAAATAGAAGTTATGAAAAGAGGGAAAACGAGTTTTTTTTGTTCAACCATTAAATCTGAAATTCGGTACTATTTTTTTACTTAATATCTTTAATTGACATTTAAATAAGGTCAAGCTTAAAAACCGCATAATTTTAAATCACTAATCTAATTGACCAATTTTCTTATTAAAATTATGACTCATTTTCGAAATTTGGGTCATTCTTTAATACCCATTTTTAAAGTATTCACCATTTTAATTAAAACACACTTTATTTAAAAAATAAGTATATTTCTACCAAAAGCAGCTCATTAAAAAAAAGTCGTTAAACCTGGTTAAAAAATATTTATTTTTAAATCTTTTGACCACAATTGCTCAAGGCAACAAATTTGCAACAAGTTTTTTTTTTAATTAGAAAGATCTTTCTTTCTTTTTTCTCATAAACTGCATGATCTGCATTAAAAACAATAAATTCTAAACAAGTTTTGAAATTGCATTTAGAGAAATACAAGCAAAATTAAAAATTGTGTCAATTGGCATGATTCCCAGACTGAATTTAACAAAAAAAAAAAAAGACACCAACTTTAATAATCCAACATTCTCTTTATATAAATGCAAAAAAAACAAAAACAAAAAACATGAATAATACAATAAACATTTTCTTTATCTATATTTTTTTTTTTTGCTTTAAAATTACATGGTATGTGTGTGTGTGTGCGTGCATTTTTGTTACTGCTGGTGAATTCCCATATTTTTCTGTTGGTGTTAGAGAGCATGAAAGCTTTTATATATGGGTTTGTATAAATGTCTTGATATAAGATTAAATGCAATTTATACTGCAACTCCACCTTGACGCCTGCAAACACAGATTTTGGCCAAGTGTTTTCTTTGATTTGATTTTTTTGTTTGTTTTTTGTTAGTGTTGTATTTTACAATGATGTTGGAGTTTCAAATGAATGTTTTAGAATGACTTGGAAATACTTTACAATATCCAAGTTCCTAAGAGAATTTTCTTTAGAAAAAATATTTGTAGAAAATTAAACAAAAATATAAACTTTTAATAAAAAATTATTAACTAAATATTTTCAATAGAAAAGATATTTCGATAATATTTTTAATTTAATTTTCAATCATTAAAGTGGGAAAGTAAAATGAATCGTTCAAAAAAACTTCTCTGGAAAATTTACCATAAAGTTTTGAAAGAAATTAAAAAAACTTTGATTTTATATAGTAAATTTATTAATAACATGAAGGTATTAATTTCGTTAACTTCACTTGTTTTATATCAAAGCTATCGATAACCTAAATTTTCGATAGCAAAATTATCGATAACTTGAATTTTCAACAGAAAATTTTTAAACAATTGGAATTTTACGTATTAAGTCCACCGGTATTTAATTTTATAAACAAAATTTATCGATAACTTTAATTTTTTCAATACAATATTTATCGATTACGATTTTTTAATAGAAAATTTATCTATAAATAATCTTCTACAAATAATTTATCGATAACTTTGATTTTCTATAGAAAATTTATCGACGACTTTTATTCTCTATAGAAATTTTCATTTTATATGAATATTTTACCGATAAAGTTAATTATCTATAGAAAAATGTATCAATAACTTTAATTATCTATAAAAGTTATATCTATAACCTTAATTTTCTATAACAGTTTTATCGCTAACTTTAATTTTCTATAGAAAATTTATCGATAACTTTAATTTTCTATAGAAAATTTATCGATAACTTTAATTTTCTATAGAAAATTTACCAATAACTTTAATTTTCTATAGAAAATTTACCAATAACTTTATTTTTTTCTAGAAATATTATTGATAACTTTAAATTTCCATAGAAAACTTATCGATAACTTTAATTGTGTATAAAAAATATCGATAACTTCAATTTTATGTAGAAATTTTATCGATTATTATAATTTTCTATCGGTTTCTATCGGTCAGTTTTATTAATTACTTTAGATTTATACAGAAATTTTATCGATAACTCAAAATTTTTTAAAGAACATTTATCGATAACTTAAATTTTTCATAGAAATAATTAATCTTCCAGAATTTTTCTATAGAAATTTTATCGATAACTCTAATTTAGTGCCGAAATTTTAGAATAACTTTGATTTTTTATTGATAAATTTTAATAATAAATTTAATTTTTATTGATAAATTTAAAAGTATCGATAATTTTATATTGCTATGAGAAATTTATCGATAATTTTAATCTGTAACAATTTTTTTATAACTTAAATTTTCTATAGAAACAATCGATAACTTATATTTTTATATAAAAAATTTATCAGTAACTTTCAGTTTCTATTTATCAATAAATTGTATGAATAACAAAAAGATTTCTATTAAAAATTATTTTTTTTTTCTCGAAAATTTTTCGATAACTTGTTTTTTTTTTAGAAAATTCTCTTAGAAAACATTGACCAGTTTTCTAAGAAACTTAAATTTTCTAAGCAGTATTAATCGTTAAAATTTATCGATAACCTTTGTTTGATATAAAAAATTTATCGATAAATAAAAATATTATGTTTAATTTTTTTTGAGAAATTTTCTAAATGACATTAATTTTCTATAGAATTTGATAATTTTCTATAAAAAATGTTAAATTTTTTTCGAAAATTTAAAACAAAAAATTTACAACTTAAAAGTTCTATCGATAAATTTATCCCCAGTTTTTATAAGACAAATGAAAAAATTGACTTGTCAAAATGTATGGAAATTTTTTTGTTGTTTTCCATACATTTTGACGACACAAATTTTCCGTTTGTCTTATTAAAACAGGGGATTAATGTTTTATAGAAAATTTATCGATAACATAAATTTCTTTTCGAGTTTGCCAGCTTAGGTCAGTTAAATTTTTTACTTGTAAAACTTGAAATCTGCAATGGGGTTTCAATTATGTATTCAGATCAAAGTGTAATAAAACTCTCAGCAATTGTCAAAAGAGAAATAAACAACAATGAATTACTTGAATGCTCTTTGTTCCCTCCAAAATATCATATTTAATAGCCATAAGACAAGTTTTGTTTTTTTCTCTAAAATTTTCAATTTTCTTAAAAGTTTTTCCTTGTTGGTCATAATAATTGTTCAAAGTTCATATTTGGTAACCGACCAAACAAAAATTTAAACAGTTTTTCCAAGTCTTTCATTATTTGCCATTTTTCGTAGATTTTTGTTGTTGGTGGTGTTGTTGTTGTATATGTATCTGTATTTTATTTTATGAAAAAATAAAAAAAAACAAGTTGTCATTGTTGGCTTGATATTTTGTCATTCATTGTTTATTGAGCCCACAATCTCCACCTCCTATTCCTGTTGTCTTTATTATTTTTTTTTTAGTTGATTCATATTCAATGAATGTTGGCTGTAAGTTTTAAGTTTTTCTAGTTTTTTTGCTTCCTGTAAGCTTCTTAGAGTTGTATTTGTCCTAAATATTTGTAGCATTAGTTTGATAAAACTTTTGTTAAAGAATTAAAAGTTTTTCTTTTTTCTTTTTGGTCGTTGGGTTATTTATTGTTTAGCTATTACTTAGTTTGACAGATACATATTAAAAGTTGAATGAAAATAAAAATAAATAAAATATAATCAATATAATGGAAAGTAATAGATTGTAATATTGTAAAACCGAAAAAAAATAAATGTTTACATGACATTTACTTTCCAGGTAATAATAGTAGAATATTTTACAATTATAATTATCATCAAACAAATACTTGTACTTCAACTTCATGGTAAAAACTAAAAGAAGAAATCAAATGCTACTCTTTTCAATTTATTTTTCATTTTATATATTTTAATATTAACTGACCTATAAAATTAATTTTCACCTCCACACAAAATGACGCTAAAAAATAAATATTTATATGACCCAACATTTAAAACCGTTAAATTTAATTAACAAAGTTTTAAAAGTATTGTATAATTGTGTTAATTGCTACTTATGAAAAAAAAAACAGAAATAAAACAAATACTATGTATCTTAGCAAATACAAATTCAGGGTGTGAGAAATGGAGCAATATGTATGCAAAAATATCTTACAATCTCTAATACCTTGTTGCAAATACACAAAAAAAAAAAAAAAACAGTAGACCAAAAATTTACATACAACACAATTGGTTGTGGGTTGGAATGTCTGAATGAATGAATCTCTTTAAACGTTATACCACCATCATAGCCAGACATTGTGTGTATTAATACCATTTATTAAAAAAATTTAAAAGAAAAACTGAATATTTTTAGTAAAAAAAAAATAGTTGTAATTTAGTTACTTACACTTATGTACATATGTATGTATCTTACAAAATTGTATCTTTAATGTAAGATATTTAAGCATAAATATACAGGTATAGAATGGAGGGTAAAGTGAGGTTAAAATTGTGTAATAGAAATCTAAAACAAAAATGGCAATAAGCACTCATATGAGGTTGAATGTAAATTAACTTAAATGTATAAATGTCGACTTGGTAAAATGAACGAGGGCTGTTTGATTTTCTTAAAAAAATCCCTTATTTATATACGACTTTAATGTTCCCTACCAAACTTGTGAATAATTTAGATTTT
>MINK01031470.1:0-10585 GCA_001735545.1 Phormia regina
ATCATGTTATAAAATGACTCTCAGTTGTTAAATAGTAAGTGTGTTTGTATCAACTGGTTTTCAATTGGAACTTTGGTGATGAGTTAGGTGTCAATTGGTACTCACCTTGTACAAAGGAACCCGTTCATTACTACAATTGGCGCAAATTTTCCGCAGGGATATGAGAATTAAAACGTTCGTCTATGCGGCAGAGATACAAGCCGATCGGCTCCAAGACGGTTTTGTGCAGCCGCCGTATACATCGGCTCAAAATCAGAAATTGAAATTTTAAAAATATTTTATTTCTTTTTCGAATAAGTCAATGTAATGGCAAGAAAAATTGCTGTGTGTGTAAATCAGGGCTTTCATATCCTAAATTCATTAGAATTAAGGATAATAGAACCTATAAAAGTGTATAACTAATTAATAAATAATGTAATCGTCACTTCTACTTCAACTACCTCAAGTTTTTTGTGGATAGGATGCACACGGGACTACCGGGGCCGGGAGTAACACTGTAATATTTACTAAATCCCAGCCGAAAATTTTACCACCGCTCAATTAGTTTAATTTGCGCCACCACCGCCGAATAACAAGTGTTGCGCCGTCGCCGCCAAAAATTTTGCATCAACTTACTTCTCAGCTATGCCGGCGACGTCACGTTGACAATTTCTGAGAAACATCTGGATACTGTCTCTAACTGTCTGGAATCTGTTCTAAAGACACTTAGACCTGTGTGCCACATGTGAATTTGGGGCAAATCCAGCTAAAACGGAGATATTTATCTTCACTAGGAAGTATAAAACGATTGAGTTTAATCTTCCAAAATTGAATCGAATCTCACTACAGATCTATGATAGGGCCAAATAATTGGAGGAGTGTGGATCTTTGAGGCGGAGATCAAACCTATACTTCTGTATGGGACTATTGTCTGGTAGCAAGGGATGAGCAAATATATCCATCGTAAGGTTTTTGTAAAAGCCGACACACTTTTGCACTGGCTAACTGATGATCAGACAGGTTGCTTTTAATTTAGCAATTAGGCTGAAAGTAGGATGTCCATGTGGAAGTTGGGGCCATGGGCATTATCATATTTTAGGCTATTCAACGAATGGTCAGGTACACATTTATTACTGAATGCCGAAACTATACTTTGAGGGATATTTCTCTGTTATCATCCCTGAAATTAACTCTCCGAATGTAACGACGGCTCGATAAAGATAGACAAGGTGAGATGTGGCTTGTATGTCGAGAAATACGATGGAAAGGTCTATTATAGGCTTCCTGACATGTGTGGTGTACGCTAAGCTGAAATATCCGCCATAAAAAGGCCATCAAATTGGCTGATGTATCACAAGATAGCGAGAGATATCTGTATTTTTACTGACAGCAAAATCATCATTAGATCTATAACGGGTGTTTAGACGACAGCTTTGTTAACAACTGAATGCCGTGTATATCTTAATGAGACAGCAAGATATTCAAGTGCTAAGTTAATTTGGTTTTCCGGGAACGGCGACTGTGCTAGGAATATTATGACTGATGCTGCAGGCAAATAGGTATTGACTCCTAATGAAGAAGCTATTGATGATGTGATAGACATTCCAGTAGAGGAATGTAAGATTTTGTTCCATAGGGAACCATTAGGCATTGCTCAGACTAGATGGGATAATGATCCCATGTGTTGAATTGCTAAAACTATCACGCCCCCTTACGATGGGCACAAGAATACAAGTGAATCTGTTAGTAGATGGAAGAAGTCTTTCATCTATTCAGCGAATGTTGGACAGTATCAGAGATTATAGCTCTAGTTTCTCGACCACAGTGACTTGAGCAAAATCGATTTAAATCTTGCAGGAACAAGATAATTTGGTGAAACAGCGTGACTGTAACTTACTTCAGTGTAACACAATGGTAACGAATTTTATCACGAACCCAAGTGTGATGTCCGCTAAGGACACAGCCCGTACAACCTAACTCAGTACCATTTCAATTCTAAATTAGTTTTAGTTCAGTACTAGTTTTAATCGAATTAAATTCTTGTTAATTTCTAGTGAAGATTTCGTTCAATTCGAGTTCATGTCTAGTTTAGTTTTAGTTTAATATTACTTCAGTTCTATCTTCTAGTTCAGTTTTACTTAAGTTCCAGTTTCAGTTGTAATTCATTTTGATTTCTATTCTAACTCAGTTTGTCTTCAGTTCAGTTCTAGTTCAATTCTAGTTCCACTTCAGCTCCAGTTCAAGTTCAGTTCTAGTTCCAGTTTAGCTCCAGCTAAATTCTAGTTCAGTTCTTGTTTAGTTGCTCTAATTTAGTTCCAGTTCAGCTCTATATTATTTCTAGTTCAGTTCAAATTCAGCTCTAGTTAAGTTGTTTTGTATATAATTCAGTTCTAATTCTAGTTCAATTTTAGTTCTGTTTCAGTTCTGCTCTAGTTCAGTTCTATATGAGTTCTACTTCTGCTTAATTTACTTCTAGTTCAAATTTAGTTCAGTTCTATATCAGTTTTAGTTTAGTTCTTGTTCAGTTCTACCTAATTTTAATTCAGCTATAGTTCAATTCTGGTTCAATTCTAGTTCAGTTCATGTTCTGTTCTAATTCAGTTATGTTCTAGTTCAGTTCTAGTATATTTCTAATTCAGTTCCAGTCCACTTTGAATTTATTTATATTAAACTTCTAAATCAGTTCCAGTAGTTCAGCTTTGTCCACAGTTAATATCATATACTGTTGGTTGTTCTACAGTAGACCAACATATATAACCAGGCAGACAAATCCAGAAGATTATAAATGATCAAAAACATCTCAATGAAAATTGGACACTTTCTATACGTGTGAATGTTAGAATTGTATCTATTCCACCTCTATCACCACCACATACACACACAAAGTAATACCTGCTATAAAATTGAACATCGATTCAAAAAAAGAACAAAATATTACAATTCTGACAATTTTACTTGTTTTACTATGCAAAAATGTTTGCTGACAATTAAAAAAAAAAAACATTCTTCCTGCTGGCTCTTTAGGTAGAGAACATAAAATTGCATGAATTTTTAAGGGATAGGAATTTATTTATCATCACAGGACATTTCATATGTAAGTTTTATGGTGTTGCTGTCTATTTTACAGTTTTTTTTTTGTTGTTTTGTTTTTAAATTCCATAGAAATTCTTGGTCAAGTTAAAAATAGCAGATGATTTTAATGGCATTTTAGTATTTTTATGACCAGCAGACATAAACAATATAAAAATTAAGAAATTAAATGAAATGTCATTTGAAATATTCAATACAATGAATGGAATTTCTTTTATCTTTATATAACAGTAATTTAGGTCCACTTAAATTCGGAGCAGTAACAAATAATTGTTTAATATTTTTTTAATAGTTATGAAATTAAATTATACCAGTTAATAAAAATTTACCTTAAACCTAATTTAACCAAAATTATTTTGTTTTCATTTAAATCAATTTTCCCTTTAATTCAAACAATTTTATGATTAATAACTTTCGGCAATTTTGTTGTCTGACAGTAAGAAAAGACAAAAAAAAAGAGAGAAAACATCAATCAAATTTTGACATTAAATCAATATTTAATGACATATAAATGCTCATATGTGTCCCTTTATGCAATTCAGGCCTGACATTTTGTTTGTTGGCAAAACAAAATGGATAAATACGGTATTATTTTTTTTAACCATATGTATGGACTGAACACCAAAAAAAAAAAAAAAGAGAAAAAAAAAACCCCCCTAANNAAAAAAAAAAAAAAAGAGAAAAAAAAAACCTCCCTACAATTTTTAAATTACAAGATATTATTGTCTTTAAATGTCATAAATGACATAAGAAAATGTCTAAAATGACATTAGTTTGACACATTAAAACTACAACAAAGCTTTTTTTCTCTTTGGAAAAATATAACGATATGTGACAATGAGTCCTATATATATATTTAGTATATGATTGTATTTGTAAAAGAAAAGATATGATACAATAAATGACACTGATAGGCAGGCGGAACAGCTATAAAAGAGATTTTTAATATTTCTTTAACAAATGTGAAAAGAAATATTCTGTCAAGAAACATTATTAAGGGGAGGAGGGCATTACAATAATTTATATACTATTACTAAAATTAAACTTGGTCTTTAGTAATTCTAAGTAAAAATATTAAGAACTGAACTAAAACTAATATAGAAATAAACTACAAAATATTTTACTAGAACTAAACTAAGATTGATTTTAAACTGAACTAGAACTGAATAAGAACTAAATTACAACTGAACAAAAATTGAACTACCATGGAACTAAGGCAGAATTATAACTAAATTGGAACTGAACTAGAACTGGATTAAACTTGAACCTGAACTGAGCTAAAACCGTACTGGGACTTAATAAGAACTGACATATAACTGACATATAATACTACATTAGGACTGGATTAGAACTGAGCTATATCTGAAGTAGAATTGAACCAAAGCTTAACTGGAACTCAACAGAATTAGATCTGAACTAGAAATGGCCTAGAACTGAACTAAATTAGAACAGAATTAAAACTGAACTGGGACTGAACTAAATTAGAAACGAACTAGAATTAAACTAGAACTGAACTATACTGATATAGAAATGGGTTTAAACTGAGATAGAACTAAATTAGAACTAAACTGGATTTTTTTAAAAATGAATTAGAACTAAACTTTAACTTAAACTGAACTAGGACTTATTATGAAGTATAATTAAACTATAACTTTTTTGCTGAACTTCAACTGAATTAAAACTGAACCAGAAATGAACTTGTACTGATTTAGAACTTGTTTATAACTGTACCCGCACCGAATTAGAACTTAATAAGAAATTAAATAGAATTCCCCTAGAACTGAATTAGAACAAAATTAGGACTGAACTGGAACTCAAGTAGAACTGAGCTAGAATTTAACTAGAGCTGAATTAAGACTGAACTAGGGCTGAACTAGGACTGAACTAGAGCTTAACCAGAACTAAATAAATGAAATAAATCTGAACAAGATATAAAACTGAACAATAAATAAACTTGAACTAGAACTAAATAAGAAATGAAATAAAACTGAACCAGAACTTAACTAGAACTGTATTAGAACTAAACTAAAACTAAATGAGAAATGAAATAAAACTAACCCAGAACTGAACTAGAACCGAACTAAAACTGAACCTGAACAGAACTAGAACTGAATTAGAACTGAACTAGAACTTAACTAGAACTGAACTATAACATAAGTGGAACTGAATTTAAACAGAACTAGAACTAGCATATAACTGAATTTTAACTTAAGTAGGACGGAATTAGAGTTGAACTAAAACCGAACTAGAACAAAACTAAACCTGAACTAGAACTAAATTAGAACTGAACTAAAAATGAATTAGAACTGAACTAAAAATGAATTAAAACTGAGTTAGAACTGAAGTAAAACTAAATTAGAACTAAATTTGAACTTTATAAGTAATGAATTTAAAGTAAACTAGAAAGGAACTTGTACTGAATTAGAACTAAATAAGAAATGAAATAAAACGGAACTGAACTGCAATAAAACTAGAACTAAACTAGAACGAAATTAGTAGTGAACTGTATTAAAACTAAAACTAAATTAGAACTGATTTAAAATTAAACTTTCATTGGACTAGAATGAAACTGGAACTAAAATAGTTCTAGTTCGGTTATAATTTAGTTCTAATTCAATTTTAGTTCATTTCTAGTTCAATTAATTAATTTTTATTTCTAAACTAGATCTGTATTACTTCAGTCCCACTTAACTTAAAGTTCTTTGTTATATTAGTTCTAGTTTAGTTTGAATTCTAAAATATAATTTAATTTCAGGTTCAGTTCTATTTTTTAATTTAAACTAGTTTTCTTTTCGAATTTAAATTCTTTAAATTCCTAATACAACCCTAAAGTTTTATTTATTTCCAAGATTTATTTTTTTTTTACCTTTTCTAATCTTTTTATTTGTTTCTTTCATATTCCCGTTTTAGCAGAGACTTTTATGATTATTTTCTAGCAAAAATAAGAACAAAAAATATGAGAACAAATAGTTTGTTTTTAGCATCAAAATCACTGGAGAACCAGGTGCAATATGAAAATAATAAATTGCTTTTTACACTTCATCCAAACAAATATTAAGTGAATAAAAAACGGAAAAACGAATCTAACATAAAAAAGAAGAAACCAAACAATGGGAATAGTAAATGGAACTATTGGGATAAAATAACACAATTGCCCTTCTGTTAGGGTTTTTAAACAGAGGCATTGTTCCAACTTTCTTAGCAACGTTTATGTTTAGCAGTGAAGAAGAAAAAAAAGAAATCGATATGTTCCCTGGAAACGAAATGAGTTTAGAGTTAGCAAAAAGGTAATTCTTCTAAATTTGTTTAAATCTTAAGAAAAATGTCCTTTTGTAACATTAAATGCATACAAAGAATTACTACAAATCCCTAGTTTGTCTTTATATAAACTTTTATAAAAAGAAACTGTGTTGTGAAACTTTTATTTTAAGAGCCGGTTTGTTGTGTCATAGCAGGTGTTATAGAAGTTTAAAAATAACAAAATGAATATGAGAATACTATATATCAGGGATATATATATACTTGATGAATGTTATGATAGAGTCATATATAACAAGAAAGTAATCTTAATTAAGAAAATATATTCCAGCTCGTAGGACCAATTAGTATATTTTAACACAAATTTTCTCTGTTCCCTCTCTTAATATATCTCTTAAATTTGCCTCTTTTTGTTCTCTCTCTCTTTATTCATAGTAGTTTGTATTTTAAAATATTTTTCTTTTCTTATTTCTATGTCTATAATTAAATAGTGTTTAAGTTAATGAAAACACTTTTAATAAACACCTTAAACAAACACTTGCTTAATAAATCTTTCAATTGCTTTTATTTAACTAACTAACTTTCATTCTTTGTCTTCAACAACTCTCTCCATCTCTCTTTCCTCCTTTATTTGAAACTTCCAATTTATGCTTGTCTTTTTACTTAACTCACGCATAAATTATTTGTTTATCTACAGTTTTCCAGCCATAAATAGAAAATATTAATGAAAAACACAATTAAGTTCAACATAAATAAAAAATAAATAAATATGTATTTTTCTTTACAGGAGAGCTTTATCTCTTTTTAATAGAAAGATAATGTTGATGGTTACCAGCAACATAATATTACAAGAAAATAAAATACATTAATTAATCCTTAAAAGAATAACAGCGAACAAGAATGACGATGAGTAATTTTTAAAGGGAAATGTAATATAAATGCTGATGTATCTTAAGAATTCTTTTGTTGTTGCTATTTGTAGGATGATGACGACGACGTTGTTGCTAAGGATATTAGGGAATTAAAAGCTGTTATTTTATATTTGGTGTTTATTTTTTTTAGTTTTTAATTACTTAAGGTAAAAAAAAAAATAATGAAAATAATTAGGAAGTGTTTTTTTTATCATATTAGTGAAACATTGCATTTTTAGTGAAACAATGAATTTTTAGTGAAATGTTAAATTTTTAAATAAAATTTTTCATTTTTAGTGGAAATTTAATTTTTTTTGTGATAATTTTAAATTTTAGTGAAAATTTTAAATTTTAGAAAACTTTTTTTAGTAAAAATTTTTATTTTTAGTAAAAATTTTAAATTTAAGTGAAAATTTAAAATTTTAGTGAAAATTTAAATTTTTAGTGAAAATTTTAAATTTTTAGTGAAAATTTAAATTTTAAGTAAAATATTTATTTTCATTAAAAAGAAAATTTTAAAATTTTGTGATATTTTTAATCTTTTGTAAAAAATTTAATTTTTGGTGAAAATTTTAAAATGTTAGTGAAAACTTTTATTTTTAGTGAATGTTTTTATTTTCAGTGAAAAATTTTCAATTTTAGTCAAAATTTAAATTTTTGGTGAATTTATGCTTATATAGTGAAATTTTAATTTTTAGTGAAAATTTTTATTTTTAGTGAAAATTTTATATTTCAATTTTTAGTGAAACGTTGAATTTTTAAAGAAATTCTTTATGTTTAGTGAAACATTGAATTTTTAGTGAAAGTATTGCATTTATAATTAAATTGTTGATTTTTTTGTGAAAATGTTGAGTTTTTAGTGAAAACGTTGAATTTTAAGTGAAAGTTTCAATTTAAAGTTAGTTTAAATTTTTAGTGAAAACGTTGAATTTTTAGTGAAACATTCCATTTTTAGTGAAAAGATGTTGAAAATTTAGTGAAAACATTAATATTTTATTGAAAACATTGAGTTTTTATGAAACATTGAATTTTAAGTGAAAATATTGTGTTTTTAGTGAAACATTGAATTTTTAGTGAAAAAATTGAGTTTTTAGTGAAAACATTGAGTTTTTAATGAAACATTGAATTTTAAGTGAAAACATTGAGTTTTGAGTGAAACATTGAGATTTTAGTGAAAACATTGAGTTTTAGTAAAACATTGAATTTTCAGTGAAACGTTGAGTTCTTAGTGAAACATTTTTAGTGGAAATTTAAAATTTTTAGAGAAACTGTTGAGTTTTAAAGAAAAAATTAAGTGTTTGTGAAAGTGTTGAATTTTTAGTGAAAACATTGAGATTTTTGTGAAAACATTGAGTTTTTAGTGAAACATTGAGTTTTTAGTGAAACATTGAGTTTTCAGTAAAAACATTGTGTTTTTAGTGAAACATTGAATTTTTAGTGAAAATATTGAATTTAATTTTTAGTGAAAACATTGACTTTTTAGTGAAATATCATTGAATTTTTAGTGAAAATATTGAATTTTTAGTGAAAATATTGAATTTTTAGTGAAAATGTTGAATTTTTAGTGAAAATATTGAATTTAATTATTCGTATAAGTGCAGAAATCTAATAAAATTTCAGAATTTTAACAAAAGTATTGACTTAAAAAAATTAAAGCGAATAATCGTAAAACCGGTTATTAAATTATTCGAATAAAAAAATTTCCAAATTTTCATAAACTATTTATTAAATAACACGAGTATTCATTTTTCATAAAACTAAAACGAAAAATTGCAAAACGGGTTAAACGATTATTCGAGTTGTATTAAAATTACAAAAAATTAATTTAACAAAATTAATACCTTTTATTGAAATTTCGACAAAAATTTCCCATTAATCGAATAATTTTTTTTCTTTATTTGTAAAATTTAATAAAGATTATTCATTTTATCTTTTTATTTAATTAATTTTTTTTAAGTTTCTGAAATTTTATTTAAATTATTGAAATATTTTTTTCAATTCTTTGCAACATTTTAAAGATTATTCGAATATTCTTTAACCGGTTTTGCAATTATTGATTTTAGTTTCATGGAAATTTTATATTTTTAGTGGAATATATATTTTTAAAAACAAATTTCCATTAATCACATAATTTTTCGATTTATTCGAATAATTTTATAACCGGTTTTTCGATTATTCGTTTAAAATTTTTAATAAACCTAATTTTTTGCTATTATTTTATTTTTTTTTTTTTAATTTTATTAAAACATTTTTTCAATTTATAGATGCTTTTTAATATTTACCCGAATAATCGTTTAACCGGTTTTCTTATTATTCGTCATTATAATATATTTTTATTATAATTTAAAGTTTCTTTTTAAGATTCTTTTAATCGAATAGTTTTTTTCGATTTATTCGAATTTTTTCTATTATTTTCTATTATTCGTTTAAATTTTTAACAAATTAAATTTTTTGTTATTATTTGAGAATTTATTGTAACATTTTTTCAATTAATTGAATTTAGTGTTTATTCGAACAATTTAATAACCGGTTTTACGATTACTCGTTTTAATTTTTTTATTAAATCAATTATTTTGTTATAATTTTGTAATATTATTGAAATTATTGAAATATTTTCGAATAATCATTAACCGGTTTTGCAACTATTGACAACAAATTTCCATTAATCGAATAATTTTTTCGATTTATTCGAATAATTTTATAACCGGTTTTTTGATTATTCGTTTAAAGTTTTTAATAATAAAATAACAAAATTTTTGCTTTCATTTGAATTTTTTTACCGGTTTTGTTATTATTCATTATATCTTTTAAAAAATATATATTTTTATTAGTTTCTCTTTAAGATTTGGCAAAATTTTCTTATTAATCGAATAATTTTGCCATTTATTCGAATATTAAATAATAACACGTTTTACGATTTTTAATATTTTTTTGATTTTTTGAAATTTTATTTTATTTAAAGAAATATTTTTTCAATTCTTTGCAATATTTTAAAGATTATTCGAATAATCATTAACCAGTTTTGCAATTATTATTTAAAAATTTCAAGGAAATTTTATAATTTTATTGTAGTAAAAACAAATTCCCATTAATCGAATAATTTTTTCGATTTATTCGAATAATTTTATAACCGGGTTTTCGATTATTCGTTTAAAAGTTTTAATAAACCAAAATTTTTGCTATTATTTAAATTTTTTTTTTTAGTTTCATTAAAACATTTTTCATTTAATCGAAGTTTTTTAATGTTTACCCAAATAATCGTTTTACCGGTTTTGTTATCATTAGTTATTTCTTTATAGAAAATTAATACTTTTATTAAAATTTAAATTTTCTCTTTAAGATTTGCC
>MINK01031599.1:0-10047 GCA_001735545.1 Phormia regina
AATTAGCTATAAATAATTTCAAAATTATTAAAAAATATTACTTTTCCCTAATTGAAATTTTGAACACCTGTCAGATATTTATTAGTTATTACCTACCACCTTTAATGTATAATTTGAAAATTCTATATATAAAAATCAAAATATTAATTTCAACTGTTAAAATATATTTTTATTAATTTTAAAGTTAATTAACTTGGTTTTACGAATAATGTGGTTAAGAACTTATTAACGAATATGTAACCTTTTTCACTAACTATTTAATCTATTTTGAGATTTCTAATTTTAGTGCTTGTGGCATTCTTACCTTTAATAAACGCTGAAATAAAATTAGTAATTAATGTTTATTCACTTCTCTAACAAAACGACCTTTGACTGAGAAAAATATATGTAAACATTTGTATGTGATTGTGTTATAGATTTACTTACTCATTCGTTAAAATTTTATTTAGACATGTACAGGGAAATATAAAATTAAAAACACAAATTGTGAATGTATAGCAGAGCAAGGTTAGGGTGAGCAGACAAAAAGTTTTTTTTCGATTGAAATATATCAATTTTTTTAAATTAGCTGCTGTTATTATTTTAAATTAAAAAATGGGAATTACTTAGATTTTTATTTATCTTATCTTCAAATGGAGTATAATATTAAACATTCAACTAGTATTACTGGTCACACTGTTAATAGTTTATGACCAAAGTTTTGTGCGAAACAATGTTTAAGTAATCAGTTATAAGTTTTTCAAAGAAACATTTCATAAACAAGGGTGAAAGAGTTTCTCTTTGATATGCCAATAACAATTTTCCACACTGAATAAAGCAATTTATATATTTATTTTTGTTTTTCTATTTGTTGTATTTGTCTAACTTTGGGGAACTTGATGATAAAATAAAAAGAAAACCAGGTCTTCTTTCAATTTAGTTTGTATTCCCTACTGTCATGTATCAAAGAAAGAAAACTATTTATTTAGAACTCATGATATTATTTGCTAAAATTATTAGCTGTCTTTATGTTGAATTCTTATAACGACAACAATAATTAAATACCTGACATTTAGATGAATGAAAGACAGACATTCCCCTGTAATATAATATTTACATTTAATTTTATATTTAACTCTTAACAACCATTAACAGGATAAAACAAAGACTTTTAAGTTATTTTAATTGTAGATAATAAATAAAACAATTTAATTTAAATCTTTTTGTTTTTTCTATTTACAGGAATTTTTGCTTATCTTAACTACTTGACACCAAAATCTCGTGCAGAAGTTTTGGATCTTTTGGTCAATGGCTTAAAACGTTTGGAATATCGTGGTTATGATTCCACTGGTGTGGCAATTGATGGACCAAATGGCAAGGATACTGTTATGGTTAAAAGTGTAGGCAAAGTTAAAGTTTTAGAAGATTCCATAGCCAAAAGTAGGTTTTTAATATATAAAAAATTAAATAGCATATTAATAATTCTTCTATTTATAAAAAACAAGATTTTAGCGGTAAAGATTATGAAGAACCCATTAGTACACACGTCGGTATTTCTCATACACGTTGGGCTACCCATGGTGTACCCTGTGAAAAGAACTCACATCCTCAACGTTCAGATAATGATAATAGTTTTGTTGTTGTACACAATGGCATCATTACCAACTATAAAGATGTTAAAACTTTTTTGGAAAAGAGAGGTTATGAATTTGAATCGGATACTGATACCGAAGTTATTGCCAAATTGGTACATCACTTGTGGAAGAAACATCCTGGTTACTCTTTCAGGGAGTTGGTAGAACAGGCTATTCAGCAATTGGTAAATGATGCAAAGCAAAAAATTTTAATAGAAAATTAATTAAGTATTTTTATTTCAGGAAGGTGCTTTTGCTATTGCTATGAAATCTAAACATTTTCCCGGTGAATGTGTAGCCTCCAGACGTGGTTCACCTTTGTTGGTTGGTATTAAAACCAAAACTCGCTTGGCCACCGATCATATTCCTATTTTGTATGGCAAAGGTAAGAGAGAAAACTTTATTGTTTAAAACTTATTTTGCAAGTATGTTAAAAAAGTTTGTATTTTGTTTCCCTACTGAATTTTAACTCAACAACTTTTGTATTTCTTTTTTTTTTGCGGTATATTGTTGTGTGTTTTATTTGTTTGTTTTGTTTTTTTTTTTTATTTATTTATACTGACTTTATTTTTTCTTTTCTTTTTCTTTCCTTTTCCTTTATATATGTGTTCTGTTATTTTACAACTGTATTTGTTTATTGATTTTATGTGTATATGTGCATTTTGTATATCCTTCTCATGCAACTTACGCACCAAATCATGTGTGTTAAATTTTCCTGAAAATTGATTGTCTTTTTAAACATTCACTCACTATTTTCATACTTCCTCTTCTTTCGACTTTGACTCGATTGTATGTGTATGTATATGTGTTTGTGTGCGTGATTTGTTTAACGTGAATCTTTAACTGGGATCTCGCTAAACGTCTTGCCACCTTTATCCTGTTTGTTCAACTACCTCAACAACTCCAAAAAAAAAAAATAACTGCTACTACTTCTACCACATTTGTCATCACCACCACTACCACCTATACTACTACTATTATACACTACTACTCTTACTCTATTTGTTTGACATCCTTCCGTACTGCTATTACTACTACTTACTGTTCTGTCTACTACTACTCTACTCCATTCCTTTAACAACGATGTTTTAAAGATGATAAGAAACAACAAACTGAACAAGGTAGTTTTCTTATTATTTCTCAATTTATTTTATTATTTTCTTTTTTATATATTACATTTTTACCTTTTTTTCTATTTTGGTGAAGGATTTTTTTAAATAAACATTGAAAAAACTTATGACAATAGTTGAAATCTGTTTAATCCTATCATTTATAAAAAAAAAAAATTGTAAATAACAAAAACAAAATATTATACATAAGTATATAGGTAACATGGTGAAGGTTAATTTTTTACTAATAAATTTTGCTTCAAATGATTTATCCAAGCCTAAATTTATTTAAGTATTAGGGTGGTAATTTTTCTTTAATGTTAGGAATGTTAAAGGAAATTACTTAAAACTAATTAAAACAATTAAAAGGTTTTAATTGCGTCGGAGTGTGCAAATAAGTTTTACAAAGAGTTTTTCACTGGGTAGGAACTATTTTTATAATTAGAAAAAAATAATGTAATATAGTTATAAAACATATTATTTTCGAATTAAACGTTGAGTATATTATTAGAACTTTCAATGCATTAATGTCTCATCATAAAGTTTTATTTCTACTTAGTCCGTTTTTAAGATATTATATAAAAGTCGAATAAAACTTGGGCTTAACTGCACATTTAATTAGGGACACCGAAGTTCCAAAGTTCATCCGGTTTGTTTATCTAAAAAATAATAAAATAAAAAACGCCTTAACTTTGGCTATGAAATACAATATAAAATGAAGTTATTTTTAAAATTTTTTACAGAACAGAGATGGACAATTGGAGAGAATAGAATTTTTTGTTACTATTTAACATTCAAAAGTATCCAAGTACTTCCTTAAGTCATTTGAGTGAAGTAATTAACTACATATTCCACGATTTGAGATAAAAAAAATACTTCAGAGATCTCTTGATATACAATATTAGAATGGAAACCAAATATTTTTTAATATAAAGTTACGAACAAAGAAATAGGGTCAAGTATTTTATTTGAGTTGTTTTACTTTCCTACACACTTTTATGTAAAACTTTTGATGCCAAATAATTGCGAATACATTTAGTTATAAGCCTATAGAAAAATACAATCCTTCAGCATTATCTCAATAACGGTATATCGTCTTAAACCCAAATAGTACTTTCAAATAGTACTTCTGTGTTAATTTAATTAATTTTTTCAATTTTTTTTTTAATTTTTCGAAACTTATTTTAAACTACAAAATGACATTAAAAGTAAAAGGCTGAAAGAGAGGAGAATTTCTTACGATCTTAAAATTTGAGAACTATTAATATCAAACTTAACTTGGGAACTTATAAATTTGTATAAGATTGATGGTCCCAGCAAAAGATAAGTACCGAACTCAATCATTAAATAAATAATTTTGTTTTCTAATTAAAACGCAGCAGTTGTAGACGATTGAAAAATATTTAACTTAAAGAAGGTTCTTTGGGAACAAAATTATCAAATTGTGGACTTTTATCCCCTGTTTTTATAACACAAACGGAAAATTTTTCTCGTCCAAATGTATGGAAAACAATAAATAAATTTCAAATTTATTTTTTGTTTTCCATACATTTTGACAAGTCNNGTTGTTTTCCATACAATTTGTCAAGTAAATATTTTCCTTTGTCTTATAAAAACTGGGGATTAATGTAGATAAGTCGCTTCAAAATTCGGTGGGAATTTAAATTTCTTCCGGGAATATGAAAGCAAAAGACTATTTGCTTTTGAGAAGATGTACCTTTATTGGGATATTGCTAAAAGATATTTTTGCATAAGTTTACAACTGAATATTTTCGCAATTATTTGGCATCAAAAGTTTTATTGTTTTGCATAAAATTTTATAGAAAAATATAAAAAAATCAAATAAATATAAATTTACTTGACCCTATTTTTTTTTGGCCGTAACTGTATTTTCAATTGGTGTTCAGAAGTAATTCCAATATTGTCATAAACACTATCTTTGACTTAATGCTGGAGCCTCGAATTGGAAAGGATTTTAATTTATTAAATTTTAAATCCTAAAATATAAAATAATTACTAAAATAATATAAGTTTCTTTTTCAAATTGAACTGAAAATAATCCAAGTTTTAAAGACCTTTTAAGAAATTGATTTTGGAATTTTAATATTTGATGTGATTAAAATTATTTAGTACTTTTTTATATATAAATTACATTCTATGATTTTTACACTAAATAAAAAATGAATAACTATCAAAAATTAAAATTTTAGTACCTGAAGTTGGAAAAAGAACAATTTGAAATTTCTTTTGACACCTAAAAATATTTTAATTTTCCATCCCTGTTACAGTATAACAACTAATTTGATTCTATTGTGTATGTAAAATTTCATTGCATACTTTAAGGCTTTTATACAGGAAATGTGGAAATTATTTACAATGTAAGAACTAATAATGCTTTTCAAAAATTGATTATAAGTCGGATGGAATTTTTTAAATTCAACGAAGGACACTTGAGTTTAAGAAGTGGTACATTTTTAAACACAAGTTTTAATAAATTTTCATGTAGACTAGAAGTGACCCCAAATAATGAGTGATAAATGAATTGAAAGTTCTAATGAAATATTTTCCGTTTAATATTCTAAATACTTATGTAAAGAAAATTTTGCTTAGTACAATATTTATATATTTTTTCGAGTTATCCCAGCAAACATTTTACTTAACCGGTAAATTAATATATAACATTGCCAAAAGCAAATAATTATTTGTTATTCGGGTAAAAAAATCAATATTTTTATATGACAATGTCTGCGAATGAGTAGTCAACAGCACATATTTTAAACAATCAATTAAGAAGTTAATGAAATGCTAAAAATATAAAAAGTTGGCTCAACTGATATCTAGATTTGTATAAAAGAATATGCGAAAAATTTGTGTACGTTGTTAGGAATTTAAATAACTTCCTGAGAATTCAAGTAAAACCAGTATTAAACTTAGAGTTAAACCGATAACTTTCTAAATGCTATGCTTTTGCTCTAGAGAACTGAGTTATTGCAGAACAAAATGAACTTTTTATTTATTATATCACTACTCCAAAAAATAATAATAATATTACTATTATTAATGACAACTAAATAAAAGGTAATGAATCTAGGAAGTACTAGCCATTACCAAATAAAAGTGAAGGTATTAAAAACGGTTTTCAATATGATTTTTAATTAATTTATGTTAAAAACTTAAATATGTAGTTCAATTTATTTTTAGAATCTATTGAGATAATTATTTTTTCTGGCAGTCGAATCACAGATTTTCAGAATTATTTAAATATTTTATTTTATTTTTTTTTTAGTTAAACAAAATCCATCGAAAATAAACAATAATGATAAATAATTATTTATAATCAAATTTCATAGGTTTTCTAAACGTTACAAAATATAGTTTTTATTTCTATCTTATAAAATGTTATCAAGAATTCTGAAATTTAATTTATATAAAAATATATAACCACCTTAATGCCTATTTATATATATTTATAAAAAGTTTCATATAAAAAAGAAATGTGTTCTTAGGTAACAAATTTGTTGGATTACCAAAAGGAAAAACTAAGGATTGCTAATCAAAAACAAATTACATAGGTTTTAAAGTATAATTTTTAGCACAGATTATTTTCTAATTATATTGCGAAAAAAAGATATTCGAATAAAAGTAATTCCCTTAATAATATAATTAAAATATAGAAAATACACATCTGCTAGTTATTTAAAAATAAATATTAAAATTTATACAACATTTTCTATTAGTTTTTATATGAAATTTTTTATAATTGTAAATAATATACATACATATTTATTTGCTTGTATAATAAATAAAATTATATTATCAAGGTGTTGTTTTTTTGTCAGATTTTAATTTTTAAATAAACATGATTTTTTTCTTCTAACAATTATTTAATTTGTATCTTTTTTAAATTATTTACATAAAAATTTTTTTAAAGCGAATTCACTTTAATGAATGAATATTCATTTGAAAAACATATTTAATTAAATTTCAACTATTTTTTTTCTCTCTCTCTATTGTTCTCATCACAAATAAAACCTAACGAATATGACACAAAAAAAAACGTAAATCTACTTCTACATAAATAATAATTTAATTACGGAAAAAATAATATATAATAAAAAAAAAAACGCATAAAAAACAATTAAATCAACTAAAGAAACCGAGCCAGGCAAACCACAAGGTAAACAAATCAAAATATCAATAAATTCATTATTGTTGGTTTTTCTATTAGAACGAAAATTAAACAGCAAATGAACCAACAAAAACAAATATTAAGAAAACACAATTCACAAATCAAAATTGGTTTTGGTGAGCAAATACTTCACACCTTTTTTTTTTGTAGACTTTTCTTCTCTATTATCATGTTATTTTTCTTTTGCTATATAAAGTATTAGAACCAGTAGATATATAGATAGTACGTTCATTCATATAAATTGCACCCACAACGAATAATAAAACATTTGCGAAAATGCATACAGAGATGGAAAAGATTAAATAGCTTAAATTGGTTGTTTAATCTAAACATTTACTTTTTTGAATTTTGACATTGAAATAATTTAAATTGCTTAACTAAATTAGTAGTAAAAAATTTAATGAAATGAAGAGAAAATAATATTAAGTCTTTTAAATCTCTGTTTATTCTCATATTTCATACATTTCACATTTAGTGTATTCACAGTCTATTTAAAATTTATTTTTTTTTTAAGTTAACTAAAAAAACTGAAATAAAAAAACAAAATTTATGAATGTGTTTTTTTATTATAACACAGTAAATAATATTTACTTTAATTTATCTATTAAAAAAGCACTGTGAATACCCCTTATAACAAATTATTAATTATCTTTTATTACTCTACTCTCTACTCATTAAGTATCAATATTTGGTCTTGTATATTATTACTTGAAAATTTTTAATTACAACTTTATTGCTGCTTAATATTACATGTGTAAATTATATCTTTATTATTTTGCTTTGTTATAGAAACTATATTATATAACAAGATCTAAAACGCTATATTCGATTGTACCGAATTCCATATACCTTTCAGCTATGATGATGTGTATTATATTAATATGTGATATATTTTAAATAAATTTTTAGTATTTATTTATATCATTATATAATGTCCAATATAAATTAATCATAAATATGTATAGAGGATTCAATTACAAATATATTTTCCTATACTATATCGACTGAATATTTTTATGGCTCATCTAAGACATTATTAAATTAAAAAAGGGTATGGTAAAAAATTTATGTGGCGATTTGACTGATTTCGAAAAAAATATTTGTGATAGAAGTCTATAGCTTAAGAAAGTAATTGTTAAAACGCGATTTAGCCTATAACTCGGTTAATAAGAAGCGAAAATGATTCTAAAAAAATATTTTCTATAATTTGTATGAACTTTTAATATACATTTATCTATGTTATCAGAAGGCTTAGCAAAAGCCACTTAAATAATTTTTTAACTCGAAAAAATGTTTATATCTATCACCACTTGGGTAATTTCAATATCAAAATTTTGATATATATATATTACATGATAGTTATCGGTGCACTTCATAAAAGCCATATCAACATACAGACGGACAGGCAGATATCGTCCTATCGGAAATATTTGGAAATTACGAACGTAATGACAAACCTATACACCTGTGGTGAAGGATATAAAAATAACTAATTTTTATTTTACCTTTAAAGTACAAGGTAAACCCCAAAAGTCTTGCATGATTATATTCGCACTAAGACATTCGAATTATTGTTAAAATTATATTTAAAAGATTCCAATTATCGTTATTTATTACTGAATATTTTGTTATGATTAGTTAAAACGAACTGTTTTCTTCCTTAAAACATTTGTGTTCAATTAACCGATTTATAGCAATTTGACCGATCATTTTGTACCTCATAATATACCGACATAGGTAGAGAGGTAATAAAAATGTTTTTGTTTTAATTTTAAGTTAATATATACATTCAATCAAAATCTTAATTAGGTAGACTACAAAAATTATATGTTTTTGAATATTAATGTTGGAAACAAAACAAAAGAACATGCAAAATTGATGTATTTAAAAATTCAAATGCAAATAACTCAAAAACCATAAGAGATAAAAAGAATATGCAAGCATGTTTAGGTATTATCAGTAGCTATAATAAATTATAAAAATATTTGCAATTGGACGAGAAATGCAAATTTGGCAAGCAAGAGCTCCTCCCCTGAGGAACCTTTTGAGTCACCTGTCCACAGTTAACATTGTTCGCTTCTTTGCTACGTCTATACGTTTATTTTAATCAAATTCAATCAGCCGAAGTTACAGATTTATTTCCAAAAATTTTCGATTCTGCTCCACTGTATTTTGATCGAAAATTAAGAACGAATAACTCATAGAGTACAATAACTGATCTTTTATTTGCATTATAGTGGTCTCGTGATTATGTTTTCTTAACAGTATCGGTGAAAAAATATAGAAAATTCCAATAAAATTGTATAACTAATCAGTCAAATATACAATTAATTAGAACAAACTAATTTGTTCCATTTAATAGTCAAATGTATTGTAAATTTAAAAATAAATAATTTTATCTATTCAATGAGCACATGTAACTGCTGATTGAATAAAAAAATTAAAACGTGGGTGGTCTTATACGTATACATCATTTGAATGGTATTCTTATAATAGGATCCTTATCATAGTATTTTTAAAAAAATCTAATGCATATACGATACTTTAAGACATTGATAGGCACAAAGAGAGGATATACAAATCAATGGGTCGATCTATATAAAACAAAATTAAAATTTTTATTTTCTTTTAGATCTTTGTGTTGCAATTTATCTATTTATTTAGATGTGAAAAGATCGAATACACTTTGTCCCTGAGTGCTACGGTTTAAGTTATTATAATATTAAACTTTATAATAAAAGTAATATATTCCTTTTTTCAATATTAACTAATGATGTTCATGAACATTTTCTTGCTAATCCTTATAATAATAATTAATTACTTGCGAACAAATTTTAAGTCTTAAATAAGTATTAAGTAAAATATTACAGAAATGCATTTAAAATTTATGGAAAATTCATTAAAATATAAAAATAAAAACCAATTAAACAAGTGTTGAATTTTTAAAGTGCATATATGAATTTTAATGCAAAAAAAAATCAGTTAATATATTTTAATATATAAACGTTGGTAAAAACATAACCCAACAGTATTTTGTTAATTAACTTCATTTAATTTAATTTGATTATTTAAGGGTAATTTTAAAATTAGTTTTTTTTTTTTTTTGTATATCATTTGTAACGACAAAGGAAGCCAT